>CAUZXS010002940.1:2500-20000 GCA_963585895.1 Sepioteuthis lessoniana | reverse complement strand
AACGAGTTCTGATTGGCTGAAGGTTACTCAAATAAAAAGGCCATAAGGCAGTGGATGCCGGATAGAAAACGAGAAAAGAGTTAAAGACAGCAATTGGAGTCCGGACGCGTAGCGGTGAGGATAGACCCCCGCGAGGACGCACGTGTTAGAACTACATGAGAAAACGTGGAAGATAATTCAAGGTCTGTGTCTCTCCTCTCTCTCCTCATTACATTTTTGTTTCTCGTTGTTTATCTAACGCGGTCGACTCAGTTTTCATACTTTGTTTCACTCTTCCCGACTACTAGTTAAAAAGTGTTGTAGCAAATAAACTTTGGTATTAACGAACCAAGACGGGGTTTTGTGTGTTCGTCTCTTTTTTTCACGGTGAGGTTATCATGAGTTCCGATAGACACTTAAGATGAAAAAGTAGTACAAACGTCTCTCGAGATCGCACCAGCACGAACTTTCATTTGAACACTGTAGCGTTGCAGTTGTATCTGTGCCGTGTAATGTTAGAACCAATTGGAGTGTAACGCCTAAATTAGAACCCTAACAAATACTATCACTGCAGGTCAGAGTGGACCTGGTAGTTATGCCAATCAAAGATCTGCAGAAATGGAGGTTTATACTCAGAACACCCCGATCTCGGGGGCGAGTATTATCCTCTCTGCACGGGATGCTGTCTGCATATTCTAAGCCACTCCAATGAGGCAGGGTTTTCTTGAAAAATTATGCAAAATCGTTTAATGTGATTTTAAAGTTTTCTCTTTTTTTTCTGGGTTTGAACCTCAGTCGAGCAACCAAGTTCTCTGTGGACTGTCAAATGGCAATTACAGTATCCTAGATACATAAGATTATGTTCAAGACACACAGACAGACACATATATATGAATGTGTGCACAGATGTATACAGACATACATATGTATATATATATATATGTGTGTGTGTATATATATATATATATATACACACACACAAATATATATACAATATATATATATATGTGTGTGTGTGTATATATATATATATATATATATATATGTGTGTGTGTGAGTGTGTGTGTCGGTATATATATGTGTGTGTGTGTGTGTCTGTGTGTATCCATATCTCTCTCTTTCTCATATATATATATATATATATATATATAATGTCTGTGTGTTTCTGTGTAAATATAATATATATGCGTCTCTCTCTCTCTCTCTCTCTGTGTATATATATATATATATAATGTGTGTGCGTATAAGTAATATATATATATATATATATATATATATATATATATATACGCACACAGAGATATAAGTACTTCAAAATTTACAACTCACCTTGTATTCGCTTCAGTAATAATGACAACTGTTCAATTGAGATGATTGATTGTTTTTACTTGGAACTTCCCATTTGCCGGTTGCAACCAGCTATTCCTTATTATCGATCTATATAACTTTTTTTATGTATAATTTTCCTAACATAACTCTACCAACAATTTTAGTGTCCAATTTGATTACCGTTTGACGTCACTTCATCGTCATCGCTTCCGTGGTCTCTTGTTTACTGCCAAATGTGATACAAAACCAAAGGAAGAAAATGTTAAAAACAAAATGCGGAATATCTTCTGGTATATATAAAAATATTTCTAACAGCATATTTCCCGGTAACAATTATTGTCGTGTTACACATAATAGCTTCTGATCCTCTAAGAGTTACCTCCTCCTAGTGTCTCTTTTTAGTTGTAGGACTAATTTCAAAATTGTCATCGGTCGAGGAACTTCCAGTTTCGTCTTTTTCCTGTCAAATCTCAACGATACAAGACGTACGTTCCACCTTGTCGGAGTTCATTTTTAAGAGTTGCTACAATTTTACATATAATTTACGACTACTCCTTCCTTTTTTGGATATTGTTGGAATGTGTTCCGTAATGCGCGTTAGCAGTGAGTAAATACTCGTTTGCGTAAAAAAAAAGCAATGCTACGATTTGAGGCGAGATTATATGGACATAGGGGCATTCCATTGCTCTCAAGTGGTAAAGTCCATTCTCTGGACGGCGACTGGTTGCTGGTCCTGTGAATGGGTATATTAGTGTGTGTGTGTGTGTGTATAAAATGGCTTGCTTAATATGCCGCATGTTTGGTATTGGTTATCGCCCATTTTACTTTTTGTCTGCCACCTGGGGCTGTTTAACAGGTAAGTGTTGTTTTTGTTGTTTATTCTGCACGTTAGAGTAGTGACTTCTACAGTTATTTAGATGAGTGCCCTTTTTAATAATTTTTTACCCTTTAACCAATCGGATTTTAGCAAAAACTAAAAATCAATTTTTTTTTTTTGCGAATACAGCAAGCATTACTGACAACCAGAGATGATATTTTTTCAGGTTCTGTACATGTATTCACAAAAAAAGTAGAATCTGATTTTTAGTTTTCGCTAAAATCCGATGGGTTAAATGGGGTTGACAGTTCCCTGTAAAAACGCTTTGTCTTTTAAACGTAGTGTCTGTAGTATTTCTCCTTAATTCCATTTTTCTTTATTATAAAAACCCTGTTAATTCAGTGACTATTACTTTATTTACTCCTTAGCTACATCTCTTTATTTAGGACCGTCAGACGATACTATGTTAGATTATTCATGTTAGCGTTATTACTGGTCTGCTCCATCTTTGTGGAACTTTTCTATATTTTGGACGTTGTCCTAGTTAGTTGTTAAAACTTAAAACTAAGCCTACAACAGGCCTATTTATTCGCTATATTCATTCCTTTCAATCTTATTTGCGAAATGTATTTCTCCATTTCTGTTCTAATACCTTTCTACAGTGAATAAACCTGTCGACACCAGCAATTCGTCTTCAGAGTCTTCACTGTGAGAAAGTGTTTAACTAAGTACCATAAAAACAACACCGACTATTACAGGAAACTAGGATTGTCTACATACGATACAACAATAACGTTTATGGATTTGACTGACTTTTGACGATCCGAGTTCAAATCCAAGACGAGACTGTCTACTGTTCACTTCGCACTGATACACTTGAGAAAGGCATGAGTCCTCTTTTCCCTTTTGCTCTGGGTAAATAATAGAGCAAATTGGTCCCTTTTAAACCTAGACAACTAGTCTAGGAGAAAAAAAACTCTGAATTGAAATCAGCTTTTAGTAAATATTTGGAGAGGAGTTGGAAGAACGCTTAGAGTAACGGTTTGCAATAGCGGAAATGGACACGATGACCCAAGTTCAAATCAAGGTAAGGTTCTATAGCTTTAGTTAGGCAACCAGCCTAGGAGAAGGAAAATTGCTCTTGTATCGTATCCTTCACGAGTTGAATGGGCAAGGCAAATATATACTTTCCAATCATCAACTTTAAGTTGTTTTTTTTTTATCTATGATTTGACTGTTTTTTGCTTTTACCTTTCTTTTAATGACATATCAACCTTAATGGGTTATTTAATGCCAAAACTATTCTTGTAGAAGAACACTAGTGGTACTACCTAAGCCCTAGCAGGGAAGATTACGGATTTCATGCCTTGCTTAAAAGTATTAATTCAAAAGTGAACCTAATAGCGTGAACGGAGTTCGAACCCGCTTCCAATGATGTAGCAGTCCTGCACAATAGCCACTACACCTCTGGGACGCCTCCGGAGACAACAGAAAACTTCTTCTTATCTTTAATTCAAGCGCAAAAGCTTGGGGAAAAAAATCCTTTTGTTAACCTATCAAAAACGATTATATAATTAGACGAACGAAAATAGCTAAAATAGTCCCTGTCTGAAGATCAAATACTCACTGTCTGAAGATCAAAATAGCCCTTGTCTGAAGATCAAACAGATCATTGGAGTTGTTGGAACTGATCCAACTATCTAACCTAGCGATTCTCAACTGTTTTTACCCAGGAACTCCTTCAGAGAGCTTCTCGAGTTAAGGCCCTATGTATGGGTTAAATAGAACTAACTGCATACTTAGGAGGTGCATATGATAAGTTTCCAGACGTTTTTCATATGGGCACTTTTATTGATAGTACACACATGAAATTCTAGTCCCCTTCGAAGTAATCTCCTCCGGCTGCAATGCACTTGTAGTACCGTTACAACAACTTCTGGAAGGCCCCATTCTAGTCCTCTTGTGTGAGCGTGTCAATGACCTTCGTTACAGCCTCTTTCCACTGACCTGATTTGAAGAGTGCTGGCCTCTCCCGGCGGAATCTCTTCTTGAACTCCCCTAAGACATAGTAACACTAACCCTAACCCTAACCCTTTAGCCAATCACCTCTGGCCTATTGACTTCCTTACTCCTCCCACACCTCTCATCATCCCTCACAAACTCCCTGCCTTCCTTGAATCTCTTGTGCCACTCAAATATTGACGCTCGATTCATGCAAGATACTCTCAAAGCTGTCTGTTTCTGTGGCATTTTTTCCAAGTTTAAAACAATTTTATTGCATATTGTTCTTCTAAAGTGTCAGATTGCATTTTTGAAATTCACCATCTGTGATAATCAGGCTTTAGTAGGGTGTATTCCAATTGCTGCTGTAGCTGTTGATTTGAACCTGAAATCATAAAAATTGTTCAGTTATCTCATAAGATGTATAGCAATAACGTAGTGAATTGTCAAGAGTCTACGACAATTTTAAATGCTCATACGAAAAATGTCTGGAAACTTATTGTATGCACTTCGTATGAATTGTTTGAATTAGAACTGTTTGACTAAACTGAAGAGCTTGGAATAGAAATTTTTTAGCAATTAAATAGCGATTACATTTAAACTGCTTGCTTATGCTAAAATGAATTGCTTGAAATTGAACTGTTTTTGACATTGAAACTGTTTTTACACTAAACTGAATTGTTTAATATAGAACTGTTTTTGTCATTTAACTACGTGTTAATCAAATCTGTACTTATACTAAACTGATTAGCTCTGTTTGAATACACTGAATAACTTGAAATTGAAATGTTTTTGACATATAAACAGTGTACTCATGCTAAACAGAATTGCTTGAAATAAAACTGATTATTTTCATAAAAATAGATTTGGCGTTAAATAACCTACAAAAGTTGATATGCCATAGAACCGAACCAACCAATCTAACAAAGATAGAAAAATTCATTTAATATTGAACACGAAGGACTACTGGATGAAATCCTAAAAAAAGGACTGTATTAACTTGTTCTTCTCAGCCAGTGGTAATTCTTTTCGCTGCTATATCATCTTCTCTTCTCTGTGTACACACATTCATCTTTGACGCCTTTCTAAACACATTACCGACTTGTACGTGCTGGGAGTTGCCGAGACTATAAATGGATAATAACAATCGCTCTCTTCAACGGTGAAAGGCCAACTAATCTGAAGTTAAAATCTAAATTTTATCTTCAAGGATTTTCGTCATCTGACTTTACAATCCTCCAATAAAAGCCAAGTTTTCAACTGCTCTTAAAGGTCATTACCTGTCAATTAAACTTGTTATATTTTTGGTTTTGAGACAATTGTTTAAATCTTAAAATTTATCGACACTTCATGCCAAATAAAGGATTCATCGATCACTTATAAAACAAAGTAAAACAGCTATCTGATCTAATGCCGTCCTTGAATCTAATTTTTCTGCAACTTTTGCAATATCTAACCCCAAATAAGACAATGAGATTTCAATCTACACTCACTATCAACGTAAACTGATTCCTTTTACTGTCTATGGGCCATCACTCTTAAGTCCTCTTGATGGTATCCAGTGTTCGGCCAGTTGATGCAGGTATGTATTTACTTCTTCGCACAAGGAGAATACGACACAAGGTCGAAGCCCAGTGAAAACTGCAATCAGTGGTTAGGCTTCAATTCGTGAGCTTTGAGGTGTGTGGAGTTATCCCTTTTATTTTTATGCAGACTTTAATTGGTTTCACTTTGAATTTTCCTTCTCCAAGACTGGTTACCATAATATTTTACCAATAGCTGGATAGCGTATTAGTGATACGTGAAATGCAAACAACCTCGTCTAGCAGATTTGAACTCGGGTCGCCGTCTCCATTTCCTAAGATGATATCATTACACCACTAACGCCTCCATAGTTGATGAATGTATGTGTGTGTGTGTCCATGTGTAGTAGTCCACAGGAGAACGTTGTTCATGAGTTCGTCCTTACTCCTCCAGAAGTATCCAATACGTCTTGCCCGTTTAAATTGGATGGCTTTCGAGATGGGAGATAAGTGGCCGTACAGCTGCTATTTTGTTAGGTGCTGTTTGTTAAGGTCCCATTTAAGGGTTAAATATATCTGTTTAAAGATTATTAGAATTGAATAGCTGTATGTGACTTTAGTCGAGGGTAACACGAAGGCTCCCTTTTCAATAGCTACTACACCGAGCTCCACTTTACCCTTGATTCCTACCTTATAATGCTGAGTGTTAAGCAAGGCGGCATCAAGTACCATTTTTTGAGTCTTTGGTATGACTCGACCTGAGATTGAACCCTGGTCCCCCGGACCATTGGCGAACACAACTCATTAGACATTTATATATAAAGAGTGCTCCGTATTGGTAATAGAACATATGTAGTTATAAGTTAGAACAGTGTAGACACAGTCAACGAAGCTTTGTAACTGTCAGTTTCGCGCCTACGAGGATCATTAAATAAGTTTCCAGACTTTTTTTCATATGGGCACTTTTATTGAGAGTACACGCATGAAACTCTAGTCCCCTTCGAAGTAGTCTCCTCCGGCTGCAATGTACTTGTTGTACTGTTCCAACAACTTCTGGAAGGCCCCATGGAAGTCCTCTTGTGTGAGCGTGTCAATGACCTTCGTCACAGCCACTTTCATCTCCTCTGTTGTCTCATAACGAGAGCCTGTGAGGTTAGGGAATAACCAAAAGTCACAGGGAGCAAGGTCTGGACTGTAGGGCGGCTGAGGAACTGTCTTGATGCCCATCTAGGTCAAATAGCTTGTGACAAGGATAGAGTTGTGGACTGGTGTATTGTCCTGGTGGAAATGCCACTGAGCCGATTTGAAGAGTACTGGCCTCTTCCCTAGGAATCTCTTCCTGAACTCCCTTAAAACCTCAACATAGTAACCGTAACCCTACCCTTTGACCAATCAACTCTGGTGTATTGACTTCCTTACTCCCCCCACACCTCTCATCATCCCTTACAGACTCCCTGCTCTCCTTGAATCTCTTATGCCACTTAAAAACTAATGCTCGATTCATGCAAGATGGTCGAAAAGCAGTCTGAAGCATTCCATACGTTTCTGTGGCATTTTTTCCAAGTTTAAAACACAATTTTTTTGCATATCGTTCTTCTAAAAAGTCAGATTGCATTTTTGAAATTCACCAGCTGTGACAATCAGGCTTTAGCAGGGTGTATTCCAATTACTGCTGTAGCTGTTCAGCTGAAATCATAAAAATTGGTCAGTCATCTCATAAGATATATAGCAATAACATCGTGAATTTTCAAGATTCTACAAAATTCTAAATGCCTGTAAAAAAAAAAAAAGTCTGGAAACTTATTGAATGCACCACGTATATTGGTCTGCCTAATTGTTGAGAAAATCACAGAGTTCCTTTTCATGTTGCTTATGTAAATGGAAAATATTTAATTTTTACAGCAAGTTAAATAAAGAAACAAAAAGAAACAAAATCACTGTTCATTATACATACATTCATATATATATATATATATATATATATATATATATATATATATATTAGATTTTTGCTAACTAACAATAATGCAATATATTTGATATACTTTTCCTTATAATTATTCTGAAAAATAAATCTCTGAAGGAAATTTTATATATACATATATAATTTCCTTCTGAGATTTATTTTTCAGAATAATTATAAGAAAAAATAATTCTTTTTCGTTGAAGTTTAAGTATATTGCATGATTGTTAATTAGCAAAATTCCAATCTTATTTTTTTTTTTTTACTTTTAATTATAATTATTTACAAATAAATTAGTGAGGCTGAAATGATCAACATTCTTTAAATTTTGATTTTTACAGATTAAAATTCATAAGACCTCGAAATAAGAAAGTCAGATTTTTTTCTTTTCTTTTTTAAGGATCCAAAGACCAGTCTATGTGTATTTCAGTAAACGGGTTCAAGCAGGCAATTGTACTGTTATTTTTGCCCACATCCTATATATGTATGCGTAAGAATGAGAAAATAAAAGTTGTTATAGGCGACTAGAAGGCTTCCTTTTCTATAGCTACTACACCGAGGTGTAGGGGAGGTCGCTACTCCTTTCCTTAGATTGCTCCACTTTACCCTTGATACCTACCTTATATTGTTGAGTGTTAAGCAAAGAGGTATCAAGTACTATTTTTAAAGTCTTTGGTAGGATTGAACCCAGGTCTCCCGGACCATGGGCGAAAACTCTAACCTCCAAGCAAATGAGCCTGTAAACTTTTTAAATAATATAGAAGCAATTTATCATTTTAAATTCACCAACCACTAAAAATACTCAATATTTTAGACTAACTTTTCCTTCTTTACTTCTTTTAACACATATGCCATTTATTGTCCCCCTAAAAATCATTTTCTTTTGTTCAATTTTAATCTTTTGTAATTTATTATTTAACTTAACTTTAAAACTTGGGAGACTGATATATTTGGAAGCTTATACATTTGCAGCAGACTTTTTAAAAAAATCTAATCTCTTCCAAGCATTTTTGTTCAACTTTTTGTAAGTTTAGTAAATGTAATGATTGATTCATATATTGATTTATGCAGACCTTATGCAAACGAAAATGTGCAAATTTAACCGTTTTACTGAGAAAATAGGTTAATTTCTAAATTTCATTATAAAAGGCACAAAAGCAAAGTTTAAAGGAAATAATGGCCATTTTCTATACTTTGACAATATAATCAACTAAGAAACAGTACATACTATCCAGAAATAAAATTTGTCTTACATAATATTATCAGGGCACAAAAGCAAAATGTTCTATACTTCAATGACATAAGCAATTAAAAAATTATGCAAATATTCTAAGGATAAAATTTCTTTCATAATATTGAATGCGTACAACTGTTGTTTTTTTTTTTTTAATGATAGGGCAACTTTTCACTTCCTTGAAGTACAATATAATTAGTATTCGCAAAATTTTAAAATTGCCCAGTCGGTGAGGCATAAAATATACAGTTTCCCCTGTGTAGAATATTGGTTAACTCAAGTAGGGTAATGTCCAAAGTGAACCTCTGATTAATTTGGAGAGAATAAGTTGATGAATGGACACCACTCATGCAAATGTGTTGGATAGGTCCATTCTTGTAAAGTGAGCCAATCCATATGCTGCTCATGCACTCTTCAATAAAAGAGGTGAGCTTTAGCTGGCTAGCTTTTCTAAGGAGGCAGCCATGTTACTTTTGACTTGTAAAGGTGAGTGCTATTTATTGTTGTTCTATACCCTGCAAAGGTGTAAGACTCATCAATACCCCACCCCGAAAAAAGGGGTGTCCTGAATATTATTCTGAACTTCATGATGAGGCTCAAGTTCTGAGGAGTTTTCAATACTTATACATTGCCTAGCCCAGTCGACTGGAGTTGTAGAATACACCGACTGCATTTCTGCAGAGGAGCGCGACCCGCCGAATGTCCTGGATATGTTATTAAACAATCTGGTGTAATTCTGGGGCTTTGGGAAGAGGCGAAATACCCCTTCATTGCCATCGCTCCTATGACGCTCTAGCCAGGTGTGGTAGCACCCAATAGAGTCCTATCTATGGGTCAAATAGAACTGTTTGACATTTAAACTGAGTGCAAACAAATGACTTATGCTAAATTGAATTGTTAGAAATAGAACTGTTCGATCATTTAACTGTGCGTAATCAAATCACTGATGTTTAATTGAATTGTTAGTGATACATAGCAATACTCGGAACTTTGTTCACTAATGTTTACAAATCATGTATATTTAATGTATAAACCGGATTTGGCATTAAATAACCTACAATGGTTGATATGCCATAAAACCCAACCAAACCAGATCATATATATTTGATATATAAGTATAAAGAGGATTTGGTGTTGAATAACCTACAATGGTTGATATGCCATAAAACCCAACCCAACCAAACCAAATCATATATATTTAATATCTATGAATAAACTGGATTTGGCATTAAATAACCTACAGTGGTTGATACACCATCAAACAAAACCCAAACTCATTTAACTGTGTAAAGAAATGACAGATGTTTAATTTAATAAGTGATACAAAGCAATACTTAAAACGATGTAACTTTGTTGGCTTATGCTAAATTGAATTGTTAGAAATTGAACTGTTTTATGATTTAACTGTGTTTATCTACAAAATATATTTACAAATCATATATTTAATATATTTGTAAAAACATAATTTGGCATTAAATAGCCAAAAATGTTTGTTATGCCATAAAACCAAAATAAAATTGCTATTACTCTCAGGTCCTCTCTGAACCGGAGTGGTCGTACCCGTTAAATTCCCATCAATGGGTCAGATATAACAGTTCAATCACTAACTTAGGAAAATTATTATCAGTTACTAGAAACGATATAATAGGGTGTAAGTCATCTATATAAGGTTTGGTGTGGGTTTTATTTTTTGTTTAATGGCACATCAACCTTCACGGTTTATTTAATGCCAAAACCATCCTCGTAGAACAGCAGAAGTCGTGCTTGTCTAAATTTCTAAGATGACGTTTAATCATTTTCATTAGTTAGAAAATACGGACTATTGTCTTCATCTTCATTGTTATATTCAAAAAGGTTTGGCCAATATGTTCTGTGATCAGTCGGTGGGATATATCGGCCGAAACGTTGGGTGTATAACAATGTTGCTGAAGACAATAGCTCGAATACTCTGAGGAAAAGTAATAGTGCTTTTTAACCCATAGCTGGGAGAATGAGGAAGTTCGTATTTTTTTCCAAAGGCATTAGAGCAAAAATGAACGTGATGATGTGACTGGAGATCGAACTCGCTCACTATGATTTCGATGTCCAGCGCATTAGCCACTGTGCAACGTGGATTATCCAGTTAGTATTATACAAGGACACTTGATAACACGTCAGCGTGTGGAAAGAAAAATTCTTAGGAAACAACATAAAAAATATGAATATGAACAAGCTATGAATATGCTTCCCTAACGTCAAGAGTTTAGGCCGAGATTAGACGATCCATTTGTAACTCAAATCCCTGATAATTTTGTGGATCTCATTTTCTAGGCTGGATTCATGGTTGTGCCTATACCATTTGTTCGTATGGTCAGCGCCAGGTAATTTGACATGCCGTTAAAAGCAAACAATCATAAAAAATAACAAATGTATCGCAAACGCGATAAGCAAAATAAAATTATGATTATTCATTAAGTTTGATTTTCCTAGTCATACATAATTATTAATTATTAAGAATTATTAATTATATTTTAAATAATACAATAGTACTATCGAGCAAAAACCCTGATAAAATCAGAAATTGTTCCACATTATTCGTGGTTTTTATTTGTGGTTGATGCGTTTTTGCTCCCAGGAGAAATAAGAACGTGGTATTTGTTATACTACAGGTGCAATCCGGAAGGACTGAGAGAGAGAGAGAGAGAGAGAGAGAGAGAGAGAGAGAGAATGAATTAACCATCTGCGAGATGTGAACTCATAATCAGAACTGACTCGGCCGGATGGAAAAAAGAGAGCATGAGTCAACATCATAATTCAAGTTCACGATGCCATGGGTCTTAAACAAACCACGAAAATATTGAGCTTAGTAAATTGAATTGGAGATTGGGGTGTAACTAGTAGGGAAAGCGGGGGTTGCGCCTTCCTTCGCTCTTCTTCCCACCCCATCTACCCCGTGCCTTTTTTATATGTTTCTTTTGATCTTCTGGTCCATTAAAAACATTAGGCCGGGTGGGGTACGGTTCTTGCAATGGCAAATGGTTTCAACGCCCCACTGATCAACAAGCTAGCCAGACATTCATTATCAACACGGTGATCAAGCAAAAATATTCACGCTATATAGGGCCTGATTGACTTGACTCTTTAATGTCGAGCAAGCAGTGCTTGGTTGTTAATTACGGCAGGTCAACCCGTCAGGGATTATTTTATGCGAAGTGATTAGGGGATAATGTACGTTGTATGAATATATTAATATTTTTAAAGTTAACGGTTTTAACGACGTGTTAATACATTTTTATATCGTCGGGGATCGTGTTGATTGGGTTGGTTGAATTTTATAGCACATCAACTCTTGTGGGTTATTTAGTGCCAGTTTTTTTTTCTCGCGTGCGCGCACACGCACACACAGCCGATTTGGAAGAGAATAGTTTGTAGGTAAAATTTTTTTATCGAGTAGAGCTCATTTGTTTCCACACAATTAAATGGTTACAGTATCGACATGGACGCTAACTAAACGTATGGAGAAAAAGCTTGACGGCAACTATACAAGAATGCTGCGAGCAATTTTGAACAAGTCCTGGAGGCCACACCCCACAAAGCCCCAACTGTACGGCCACCTACCATCTATCACAAAACCTATCAACGTTAGACGAACCAGACACGCAGGACATTGCTGGAGAATCAGGGACGAGCTTATAAGCGATGTTCTCCTATGGACCCCCTCACATGGCCGAGCAAAAGCAGGACGACCAGCTCGAACCTACATATAGCAGCTATGTGAGTATACGGGATACGGGATGTAGCCCTCAGGACGTACCAGAAACGATTATATATAATGGAGGTGTCCGTGGTGTAATGGTTATCGTCATAGGAAATGGACACGGCGACACGAGTTCAAATCCTGGACGAGACTGATTGCATTTCACATAGCACTAATACCCTTGGGAAAGGTATGAATCCAATTATTCTCCCTCCAGCTATGGGTAAATAGTAGGGCAGACTGAGTTCTTCAGCCTTGGTGAGGCAACTAGTCCAGGAGAAGGAAAACTCTGAATTCAAACCTGTTAAACTCCGCTTAGAAATTGACCTTGTGTCATATCCTGCCCGAGCGGAGGGGTTGATAAATAGGATTACCATCTATTATCGTCTGGCCGAGATTAGACGATCCATTCGTATCTCAAAATCTCAGTGAATTTCATGGATCTCATTTTCTAGGCTGGATTCAGGGTTGTGCTTATACCATTTGCTCGTATGGTCAAATTTAAACTTCTTGCACAATTCCCAATGGATCACCATACCTACCCAATCGTGTGTAGTCTTATACTCTTTTCGTGCTAATTTACTGCATTTATTTATTTAAATATGTGCAAACAAATGACTGATGTTAAATTGTTATTGTTAACAATATTTGAAACCGTTTAACTGAGTGAAGAAATGGGCTCAGGCTCGTTGAAATATCTCATCAACAAAATGTTTTAACTGGCTCATTGGCTAAGTGGGTAGAGTGTTCGCCAATGGCCCGGGAGACCTAGGTTCAATCCCAGGTTGAGTCATACCAAAGACTCTAAAAACAGTACTTGATACCGCCTTGCTTAACACTCAGCAATATAAGGTACATATCAAGGGTAAAATGGAACAATCCAGGGAAAAGAGTAGCACCCTTCCCGTCACCTTGGTGTAGTATCTATCGAAAAGGGAGCCTTCTTGTCACCCTCGACTAAGGTCGCCAACTTTACTACTTAAAATATATATGTATGAAAAGGATTTGGTATTAAATCACGTCCAGTTGTCGATATGCCATAAAACCAAACCAAACTAGTTCTGGAGCTTTTGGGAGAGTGCAATACAACTTTATTGCCATTACTCCCAGTTCCACTGAAATTGCTTGTACGTATTTGGGTCTCGTCTATGGGTTAAATAGTTCTGTTTAACAATTGTTTGTATTGGATATGAATATTAAAACCATATTAAAATATGCAAACAAATGATGTTTGTTAAGTAGAATTATTGATGTTATATAGAAATACTTGAAACCATTTCATTGTATGAAGTGATTTGTATTAAGAGTAATTACTTGAAGTTGTAATTGCTAATGAGTTATTTTGAACCATATGATTACTTGCAAAAAAAAGACTGATTTTGGCATTGAATAAACCTAACAAATTTTGATATGCTTTAAAACCAACAAACCAACCGACCAACCAATTATTGTGCGGATGTTTGTGTGTATATATATATATAGTCATCCACAGACACTGTTTCGTTGTATCACCACTCTTCAGTGTGGTTAGACACGTGAGATGCTTCAAGCTGGGATGTGTGCGAGAGAGGAGAGAAAGAAAAATCTTTCTTTTGTTGTTTCTTTTTATTTTATTGTCGTTTTTTTTTAAAGTATTTTATTGAATTTCTTCTTTGTTTTTTGTTGTCTTTTTTCAGTTGTTTTTTTTTCTCTCTTGTCTTCTTAGAAGATTTAAGGTTGATTCAAATTTATCCAACTGTCTGAAATGTTTTCTCCGAGCAGTTTTATTCTAAAATAAAATCGTGATGTATAAAGATGTATATGGGGTTAAAAATTAAAGTCTGACAATTTCACTAAATTTGTTTATGTTTTTATTCCATAGAAGAAGTATCTGACAATTTTAAAGATCTGGCAGCATCTCGCGGCCCTGCTGTCTGCAAACATTCGAAACTATACTAGTTCATATTGAGAATATAATATTGACAAAAAAAAGAGACAGATTGCATTTTTCCCCCGTTCATTTTTCAGTATAACCAGCAAAACGAAAAATAAGATAGTTGATAGTATCACTTTCGTTTCAAATGTGAAATTTTATTAACCTTTTTCTTCCTAACGTGCCACACATCCCATGGTATATCTTAATCGATCATTGCCCGGTCGGCTGGGGCTGTAGAATACACCGACTGCTTCTCTGCAGAGGGGTAAGATCCCCCCCCCAATGGGTGTCCTGGATATGACACTAAACAATCTGATGGTGAGGTTCCAGCAGTGCTGGAGCTTTGGGGAATGCGGAGTACCCCTTCATTGCCATCGCTCCGAGGTCCACTCTGGCCCGGAGTGGTAGCACCTGATAGGGTCCTATCTATGGGTTAAATAGAACTAACAGCATACTTATGCTAAAATGAATTGTTTGAGTAAACTGAATAGCTCAAAATAGAAATGATTTTGACAATTAAACCGTACTTATATTTAAACTGCGTGCTTATGCTTAACTGAATTATTTGAAATGGAACTGTTTTTGACATTAAACTGTGTACTTATGCTAAACTGAATTGTTTTAAATAAAACAGATTATTTACATAAAAATGGATTTGGCATTAAATAACCTACAGTGGTTGATATGCCATAAAACCCAACCCAACCATTAATCGTACAAAAGAGTCATTTTATATTTTCTCTATTTACTCGACTCTATGTAGATGGCCAATTTCTTTTTTTTATTAATATTTTTGACCTCATAAATGGTGGAATACATGAACTGAAATCCACATTTTTTACATGGTCAGCTATATGATGTATGAGTATGTCTTTACCCAACCACTTCACCATGAGCAGGATGGGACACTAAGTCAGTTTGTAAGTAGAGTACTGTTGGTTTCTATTTAGATTTTTCCTTTTCCTAAATGCGTTTCCTAACTAAAGCTAAAGAACCTAGTCTATCCTACTATTAATCAATAGCTTGGAGAACATATGGATTCCTGCCTTTTATTAAGGCATTAGCACAAAGTGAAACACAAACTGCTTCATCCAGGATTTGAATTTGGGACAACAATTTCATTTCCTGTGACAATAACTGTTAAATATGCCTCCTCTGTATGTTGTATGAGGAATGAAAAAAAAACCCACCCTATATATTTAGAAAAAAGATGAAAGACCAATAAATATCGTATCCAAAAATGCTCTCAAAAAATGTTATATTTGAAACTGCATGTGTAAATTACATCCATATTTCTGCATACTGGGATTCTTATTGAAACTGAACTATTTCATTAAAAAAATTATCCTTTTCTTTATTTTCCTGAGCAACATCAGGTAACCCTACTAGTTAATAATTACATACTCTAAAATTTAGAATTATTATGTGATGGAGAGAGTGACAAGTGTCATATATCCCATAAAAGTTGTTACATTTGCATATAAATTCCATACATTAAATGTACCAACTATTATGGGACAGAAATAGTAACTATTATTTGTATTTTTTTTTTTTTTTTTTAATTCATCAGATCGAAAATTTTTGGTTGATCTCAATAATATAACAAAAATATTTACAATAAAAAAAAGATTATCTATGTCGTTTTTGCTTTTCAGAATTTGACGTTTTCAACAAAATTAATCATTAAATTAATTAAACTATTAGTCTTTGGATTATTTTAACGGCATGTCAATCTGTCGAGGGTTATGTTATGCCATTGTACGTTCCTAATTACATTTTTTTTTTTTTTGGAGAAGTAGCTTCTTAAGTGTTATCTTTATTTTACACCTTGCCTCACATCATGCTATGAGAAAGGGTTGGTGTATATATATATATATATATAGCGCGATTTCTTCCAGGCAGCAGTCGTGTCGATACTGCTATATGGATGCACTACTTGGACGCTAACTAAACGGCTAGAGAAGCTTGACGGCAATTACATAAGAATGCTGTGAGCAATATTGAACAAGTCCTGGCGGCAACACCCCACAAGGCACCAACTATACGGCCACCTGCCTCCCACCGCGAAAACTATCCAAGTTAGATGAAACAGACATACAGGACACTGCTGGAGAAGCAGGGACGAGCTTATAAGGGATGTACTCCAATGGACCCCCACATATGGCCGAGCAAAAGCAGGATGACCAGCTCGAACATACATACAGCAGCTATGTGAGGATACGGGATGTGGTCCTGAAGACCTGCCGGAGGCGAAGAACGATAGGGAGAAGTGGCAAGAGAGGGTCAGAGATATCCGTGCTAGCGGCTCGACATGATGATGATGATGATATATGTAATCATGAAACCCAGGGGTCACAGTCTAAATTCCATGAATTAAATATATTTATCTAATATATATTTATTATCATTATATAATAGCTCTATCCGAGATATTGAGCACTCTCCATATTATATTGCTCTTGGCTCGACAGAAACCCACAAAGTGATTTAGTGACAACCAACACTGTTATAATATATATATATATATATATATATATATATATATATATATATATATCATATAAAAATAAAGTAAGACACTTGTGATTGGATACCGATCGCTAATGGACGGAAGTAGCGGCCCTTTAGACAATATAAATAGATTACCGTGCTGTTTGGACGGAACATTGAGTAAAATGACAATCAGTCGGTACAGATTTCAACGCGAAAGACTTTTCAGCAATATCTTAGCCGGCAGTGCCCGGATAGTAACTATCTTTTGTTTGTCTTATTTTCTGTTAATGAGTTGTTTCGGATAAACGAAATACTTATGCTTTTGTTAAGTTGCCTGTCAAACATATTCTCCGCTACTATGTGTTGTTCATTCTTACGTGCATATACACACACATATATTAACTTCTGATCAAGAACCTTTATGAATATTTGAACTTTTAGTCTTTTACGACCACAACACGCCAAAGCACTAAAAAACCAATGTATGTGATGCATTCAATAAGTTTCCAG
>CAUZXS010002939.1:0-39154 GCA_963585895.1 Sepioteuthis lessoniana | reverse complement strand
AGAAGACTACAAGCTGAATTTTTTTCTTGTGTCGCAAATTACTACTGACAAGTAAGTGTTATTTTGAATGTTAAAGTTGTTCTTGTTTTTAAAAAATATTGTTATTTGTTTGAATTCTTGAAACCCGTTTGTTATCGTTTTGAACTGTTATCGTTGATTGCCCCTCCCCCAAACAATTGTTATTTTGTTTGTTGAGGGGGGTCAACTCTTGTTACCTTTGGAAAAAAAAACGATACATCATTTCATTTCAACATTGGATCATTAACACGCTTCTCACACGAATTATAACAAGAACATTTGTTTTTTTTCTCGCCTGGTTGCTTGGTAAGCAACTATGGCAGAGGCCACATCTCCATCACAATCACCATCACCGTCACTCACTGATATCTTCGACGGACTAACGCCCCCCTCAAAGCCGGAAAACAAATGGCCATCACTTTCGCCGGCCAGTACCATTCCGCCAGCCCAAAAAGTCCCCTCACTACCAGCATCATGGACGGAGAAAATCACCTCCCAAAAATGCCCGAAAAATTTTAAAGAAATTAGGGCAAAATATGAAAAATACTTTGAAGGGAATAGGATTCTTCCTATTCCCGAACTAGTCAACGAAGTCCAACCAAAAATCATATCATTCGTTGTAACCGATTTAAAATCCCGGAGGTTGGCCGGGATTAAGAAAGACATTTTTGAAGGCTTACTGAGGGCAGCAGACATCCCAGCCAAATACTACTGCAGACGCAGCTTCGCAACATGGGATGTATTGTTGCCATCAGAGGACATAGCCAAAAAACTGGCCAGCGAAAGTGTTAATTCAAAATACTTTCGACTACAGCCCGAATACATGGGTCGGCGAAGGATCAAAGTAACAATTTGCAATGTCCCCATCCAGCTTAATGAAGAAGTTTTGGCCGCATTCTTAACAATTCATGGGGACATTGAAAACATAGAAAAATGCAAATCGGCCAACGGCACAGCACATGGGGATTATATTTTCACCATGTGTCTTGATAGAGGGGGGTTCACAGCCATACCCCACGTACTTGAGTACGAAAACCAAGTCATGACAGTGGTAGTTGAGGGCAGGAAGCCCCAGTGCTGGAATTGTAAGCAGCTGGGGCACTTCTCAAAATCCTGCCCTCAAAAGACCACTAAAACAACACCGACCACAACAACACCAATAGCAAAAACAACGACAACTATAGCAGCGGCAGCAGCAGCAGCAGAAGCGGCGACCGTGGCCGAGCCAAGGGAAAAACCTGGGGACAGCCCCAACAAAGAAGAGGGCTGGACCCAAGTAGTGAAGGGGGGAAAAAAGAAAAAAACCCCCATCAAAGAACCAGCAAAACAAACCCCCATCAAAGAACCAGCAACAGCAACAGCTACAAACAAACCAAACATCACCACGACCGCTACAATTGACTCTAGTAGTACTCCTACCACAAGCACAGCCAAACCATCATCATCATCGACATCTACAAAATCATCATCATCATCATCGTCATCTACAAAAAAGAAAAGCAAAGAAAGAAATATTGAAAATGAACCCATGGATTGCACCATAAACCTAAAGCGACGAAGGGATAGTGGGGACTCAGTAGCTGGGGAGGGGGAGAAAAACATATAAAGGGACCAGCAAAAGAAACACAAACACGGTCCCAAACACCCTCCCAACCTCAACAAAAGGGCGAAAAAATTGAAAGACCAGCCCAAATTATTCCTCCCCCACAAAAACATCAAAATACCCCAGCACACCTCTCTGACTTCCCACTTTCCCCAAAATCACCTTCACTCTCACCAATCAGAACCCCTAAGCTCCTTACACGGGAGCCACCAACAGCAGCAGCATCACCATCATCAACAGAACTCAAGCCGAGGTCACGGTCGGCTTCAAACGAGGTCCGACGTGCCTTCACCGCTTTTCATTTTTGCGAGGACATCCTCGAGCCCCCAAACATGGACCACATTTTAAAAAAAACTTTAAAACCCCTATCATCACTTAAAAAAATAGACGGCAAGGACATCACCAACCCGTATCTTTTTAAGAATGCCGCAATGGTGACCACATTCGTCCGTTCGGCTGGACCCCGAACCAAAGAGCTTTGGCACTTTCTTGAGGGGGCCAGTCGAGCGGACGCAATGTTGGCGGATTTGCGCCACCAAAGTTTAAAAAAATTGCTTCCTTTTTGTTCGGGCAGGGTCCCGATTTTAGTTCACCCTACCTTCTATAGATCCCTAAAATTGCGGTACCCCGTGGATGTCGGTGGAATTACCAGGGACGACCGAGTAAGTACTGAGCTCGGCACCGGATCCCTGCGTCAGGCCGTCGGCATCCTTACTCCCAAGGATTTCCGGCCCGTAGTCGACACTGAGTAAGGTAAGTGGGATTGATGGCTCTAAACCTTGCTACTTTGAATGTGAGGGGATTGAGGGATCCGGGCAAGTGTACGCGCTTGCTTGGTGAACTTAAAACTCTCGGCGTAGATGTTGCTGCAGTGCAGGAAACCCACTTCACTTGCGGTGCCGACTGTCGTGTGCTGGAAAGCGATTTTAACGTTTTCTCAGCATATGGCAGCCGTACCAGCGTTGGGGTTTCTTTGCTAGTTGGACGCAGCCTTGATGCTGATGTTGACGTTGTTTTTGCAGGTGACGGGGGCCGACTGGTTGTGGCCGATGTTGCCGTGAAAAGTTTCAAGTTTCGTCTGGTTGCGGTTTATGCGCCCAATATCGTTGTGGAGAGGGTTTCCTTTTTTCGTCGGTTGGCGCCGTTCCTGGACGATACGAAGCGGCTAGTGTTAATGGGTGATTGGAATGCGATCCTTGATCCCAAGATAGATAAGGTCGGGCGGGGAGCTAGGCGTGTGGGAAGGTGTGAAAGCAGCCTTGCCGGCCTCATGACTCGTCATGACCTCGTCGACAGGTTTCGTCTGGATCACCCAGGGCGGGAGATGTGGACGTGGCTAGATAGTTCGCCCTCTGCCAAAGTAGGCTCCTACTTGGACAGAGTGTTAGTGAGACGAGCTGACATTGATTTTGTTAGTTGTCCCACGTTCCAC
Organism: Sepioteuthis lessoniana; assembly: GCA_963585895.1. Lineage (NCBI taxonomy): Eukaryota > Metazoa > Mollusca > Cephalopoda > Myopsida > Loliginidae > Sepioteuthis > Sepioteuthis lessoniana. The sequence goes on along the minus strand of CAUZXS010002939.1, from coordinate 36,101 downwards.
TTGATAGCGTGGACTGACCATAAACTTGTTAGAGTCAGTCTACGGTTAGCAAATAGGCCTAGTCTGGCCGGCTACTGGAAGTTCAATACCTCCTTACTGGAGATACGGGACTTCCGGGACCGGCTGGAATCCCTAATTCAGCGGGCGTTAGTGGGGGCGGTTACCGGCAATAGGTGGTGGGGATCTCTTAAACATAGGATTAGAGATTTCGCTACCAAGTACGGTCGACGGCTCAACCTAGATAGGACCAAGGAAGCGAAATCTATAGACGATAGACTTTCCCGGGCGGTGGCTGGGGGGGACTCCCTAAACGTAGAGCTAGCTAGGGGGGACCTTGAGCGCGAGAGTAGCGAGCGCTACAAGGGATACGTAGTTAGATCTAGGTTAAAGAGAGTTCTCAACGAAGCTGTGAAAACGAACGCGACTGCGCGTGAAGAAGAAGTGCGAAGGTTCCCCGATCGGTATATCGGTTCTGTCAAGGCCCCGGATGGGCGACTGCTGCGATCGACTCGCGAGATTCGTGACGCCTTTCGGGCGCACTTTCGGGATCGCTTTGCCCGCTGTACTGATCTCCCGCTCCGGGAGTTTCGTAGCTATCTTGCCGACTTTCCCCGCCTTGGGGTGGCTGAAGCGGCTAGCTGCGAGGGTGTGGTTACTGAATGCGAAGTCCGTGACGCGTTGAAGCAGGTCGGCCTGAACAAGTCGCCGGGACTAGATGGTTTGCCCTACGAAGTGTACTTGAGGATGTCGCACATGTTTGTGCCTATTCTGACGGATATGTTCAACCATTGGTTCGCCCAGGGAGCCATCCCTGGTAGCGTTACCAAGGGCGTGATCACATTGCTGAAGAAAGGTGGCAGGCATGTTTGGGAGGGTTTAGACGATTACAGGCCCATAACTCTGCTTAACACAGAGTTAAAGATTTTGGCCCGGGTCTTAGCGAATCGTTTACAGCTTGTCATTAGCGATCTGATCGGCTCTGAGCAGACCTTTGCTGTGAAGGGAAGATCGATCCAGGACAACCTGCACTTGATTCGCGAGGTCCTAGAGGGTATAGAAGACGGCACCGAGGCCGCGCTGATCAGTTTAGATCAGTCCAAGGCCTTCGATAGGGTTGACCATCGGTTTTTGGCGACTGTTTTGGAGACTGCCGGATTCAAACCGGAGTTCCGCAGATGGATTAGCATGATGTACCACAACCCTCAGGCAGTGGTGCAGGTGAACGGAAGGCGTTCGGCGGTGTTCGCGGTCGAGCGGTCGGTCCGGCAGGGCTGCCCGTTGTCTCCTCTTCTCTATGTCCTAGCTTTGGAGCCCCTGCTCCGTAGGCTTAGGGATAGGACGGCAAATCCGGCCCTGCGCGGTGTCCCTTTTGCTGGCCCTCTTACGGCAAGGGTTTCCGCGTTCGCCGATGATATCACAGTGTTTGTATCCCGCCGTCTGGATATAAAGGCTGTGAAGAAGGCGGTTAGCGAGTACGAGCGGATTGCAGGAGCCAAGGTCAATTTTGACAAAAGCGAAGGTTTGCGGCTCGGTGCTTGGAGGGGTAGCAATACTCTTCCGGGGCCGTTCCGCTGGAGTGACGGACCCGTCCGCATCCTCGGGGTGTGGTTCGGGCCCGGCCTCCAACTGGAGCGAAATTGGTCGGAAATACAAGCCAAGGTGAATGCTCAGGTGGGAATCTGGCTTTCAAGGAGGTTGTCCTTAAAGGGCAGGGCGGAGGCGTGCGCCGTGTACGTCTTCCCCTTGATCCTTTACCGATTGGCTGTACTTCCTCTGCCTAAGGTAAATCGGTTGGCGCTGCAACGATCCCTTTCCAGATTGCTCTGGGGAGGTGCAAGGCCGATGGTCCGTAGGCAGGTCTGTATCCAACGTACACGCAACGGGGGTCTAGGTATGCCTGATCTGGAGAGCCACTGGCTTGCTGAAAGACTTGCATACCTGGGCAGAGCTTTGACGGGGGACGCAGTGTGGAGACTGAAGGCGAGTCGGACTTTTCCTCGCCTAAAGTCAGACCCAAAGGCTGAAGGTCGACGTAGGCCTTTGGGCGAAACACTGTTTGTCCGCGAGTGCCGAACGGCCCTTCGTAACCTTCTTGGGTCCAGTGACCTTTCACGGCCTCGAAAAGAACTATATCGGGAGCTAGTGGTGGGTTCCGCTTCTGATCCTCTCAGCGAGCGGCACGGCTGGACGACGGAGGAGATTCGCTCTCATTGGAATTGGGCGCCAGGATCGAGCTTCTTGAACAACTCCGAGTTCTCGCTCACCTGGCGACTTGTGCGAAATGCGTTGCCCCTTGTCGGCTTGAACTACAAAGCGGGCCTGGCAGACATGCCCGATTGCGCTCGCTGCGGCAGTGGCTTGGAAGAAACGGCTGAGCACGCCTTCTACTACTGCGAGCGAGTTCGCCCGTTTTGGGATCACGTCGGCGAGTGGACGGCTCGCATCGAACCCAAACAGCTCGTGCTGCTCGACGTTGGTTACGTCGTGGACAACGTTCTTCCTCCGTATCAGGGTGAGAAGCGTGTGGTGTTTCTCGCGATCCTAGCTGTAGCTAGAATGGTGATTTGGACGACGCGAAACAAGGGATTGTATGACGATGCAAACTTTTCTCATCGTGATCTGATTTTGTATTTTCGGCATCAGCTGAGGGTCAAAATCAGATGCGATAGAAAACGCTTGGATCGCATAACATTCAACAAAAGGTGGGTGAATGCAGCGAGCCTGGTCGTGCGAAAGGGAGCAACGTTGGAGTCATCCTTCCCTCGTCTGCCGGCTCATGGCGTCTACGGTACGGGTCCTTAGGGACCCCACCCCTGGTAAGTAAAACTGTTCCCTTTTTCTTTTGGTACCCAGGTACCTAGTTAGCAGTATGTTTGTGAGTCATTGTCCCCGTCATCTAGTCGTTAGTTCTCAAGATCTTCCCCATCCCCATTATTTTTGTACCTGAACCCGCATCCCAGTCCACGTTTACTGAAGATCTTGAACATTCATATGTATAAAAATCATATCACCTGCTTGTATTAACCCATACCGTGCCCGACCCCTTATTTCTTTTTACCCCTGTAGATTAGGATCCCTGCCCCCCCTAGGGTAGGTCCGACTTGTTTCCGGTTCTTTCGCCCCGGAAAACAGTCGGCCTCCAATTTTATAGACGGGGGGATGGGAGGGCAACCAAACGGGGGATTTTTCCTTTGTTTTTGTATATATTTCGGGGTTTTTCTCCCATTCCCATCACATTCATTGTAAATAAATCATAAAATCATTCATGAATCTCGGGATTTTAAGTAGGACTTCTTCATAGAGCAAATGTGGTATTGTGGTGATTGTAGCGCAAAAGGCGATGGATGAATGGATATTTATTGTATTGTTGAATGGGTCGGCGAATGTGGCTAGCTAGGTCTCCTTAGTTTATATAGAAAAGTATGACCGCTCCCTTCCCCTCCCCAAAAACTTCAAGGCCTTGTGCCTTCTGTGTACACTACACAGAAATAAAGAAGACTACAAGCTGAATTTTTTTCTTGTGTCGCAAATTACTACTGACGAGTAAGTGTTATTTTGAATGTTAAAGTTGTTCTTGTTTTTAAAAAATATTGTTATTTGTTTGAATTCTTGAAACTCGTTTGTTATCGTTTTGAACTGTTATCGTTGATTGCCCTTCCCCCAAACAATTGTTATTTTGTTTGTTGAGGGGGGTCAACTCTTGTTACCTTTGGAAAAAAAAAACGATACATCATTTCATTTCAACATTGGATCATTAACACGCTTCTCACACGAATTATAACAAGAACATTTGTTTTTTTTTCTCGCCTGGTTGCTTGGTAAGCAACTATGGCAGAGGCCACATCTCCATCACAATCACCATCACCGTCACTCACTGATATCTTCGACGGACTAACGCCCCCCTCAAAGCCGGAAAACAAATGGCCATCACTTTCGCCGGCCAGTACCATTCCGCCAGCCCAAAAAGTCCCCTCACTACCAGCATCATGGACGGAGAAAATCACCTCCCAAAAATGCCCGAAAAATTTTAAAGAAATTAGGGCAAAATATGAAAAATACTTTGAAGGGAATAGGATTCTTCCTATTCCCGAACTAGTCAACGAAGTCCAACCAAAAATCATATCATTCGTTGTAACCGATTTAAAATCCCGGAGGTTGGCCGGGATTAAGAAAGACATTTTTGAAGGCTTACTGAGGGCAGCAGACATCCCAGCCAAATACTACTGCAGACGCAGCTTCGCAACATGGGATGTATTGTTGCCATCAGAGGACATAGCCAAAAAACTGGCCAGCGAAAGTTGTTAATTCAAAATACTTTCGACTACAGCCCGAATACATGGGTCGGCGAAGGATCAAAGTAACAATTTGCAATGTCCCCATCCAGCTTAATGAAGAAGTTTTGGCCGCATTCTTAACAATTCATGGGGACATTGAAAACATAGAAAAATGCAAATCGGCCAACGGCACAGCACATGGGGATTATATTTTCACCATGTGTCTGGATAGAGGGGGGTTCACAACCATACCCCACGTACTTGAGTATGAAAACCAAGTCATGACAGTGGTAGTTGAGGGCAGGAAGCCCCAGTGCTGGAATTGTAAGCAGCTGGGGCACTTCTCAAAATCCTGCCCTCAAAAGACCACTAAAACAACACCGACCACAACAACACCAATAGCAAAAACAACGACAACTATAGCAGCAGCAGCAGCAGCAGCAGAAGCGGCGACCGTGGCCGAGCCAAGGGAAACATCAAAAAATAAACCTGGGGACAGCCCCAACAAAGAAGAGGGCTGGACCCAAGTAGTGAAGGGGGGAAAAAAGAAAAAAAAACCCATCAAAGAACCAGCAAAACAAACCCCCATCAAAGAACCAGCAACAGCAACAGTTGCAAACAAACCAAACATCACCACGACTGCTAAAATTGACTCTAGTAGTACTCCTACCACAAGCACAGCCAAACCATCATCATCATCGACATCTACAAAATCATCATCATCATCATCGTCATCTACAAAAAAGAAAAATAAAGAAAAAAATATTGAAAATGAACCCATGGATTGCACCATAAACCTAAAGCGACGAAGGGATAGTGGGGACTCAGTAGCTGGGGAGGGGGAGAAAAAACATATAAAGGGACCAGCAAAAGTAACACCAACACAGTCCCAAACACCCTCCCAACCTCAAGAAAAGGGCGAAAAAATTGAAAGACCAGCCCAAATTATTCCTCCCCCACAAAAACATCAAAATACCCCAGCACACCTCTCTGACTTCCCACTTTCCCCAAAATCACCTTCACTCTCACCAATCAGAACCCCTAAGCTCCTTACACGGGCACAATCGGTGACCAGGGAGTCACCAACAGCAGCAGCATCACCATCATCAACAGAACTCAAGCCAAGGTCACGGTCGGCTTCAAACGAAGTCCGACGTGCCTTCACCGCTTTTCATTTCTGCGAGGACATCCTCGAGCCCCCAAACATGGACCACATTTTAAAAAAAACTTTAAAACCCCTATCATCACTTAAAAAAATAGACGGCAAGGACATCACCAACCCGTATCTTTTTAAGAATGCCGCAATGGTGACCACATTCGTCCGTTCGGCTGGACCCCGAACCAAAGAGCTTTGGCACTTTCTTGAGGGGGCCAGTCGAGCGGACGCAATGTTGGCGGATTTGCGCCACCAAAGTTTAAAAAAATTGCTTCCTTTTTGTTCGGGCAGGGTCCCGATTTTAGTTCACCCTACCTTCTATAGGTCCCTAAAATTGCGGTACCCCGTGGATGTCGGTGGAATTACCAGGGACGACCGAGTAAGTACTGAGCTCGGCACCGGATCCCTGCGTCAGGCCGTCGGCATCCTTACTCCCAAGGATTTCCGGCCCGTAGTCGACACTGAGTAAGGTAAGTGGGATTGATGGCTCTAAACCTTGCTACTTTGAATGTGAGGGGATTGAGGGATCCGGGCAAGTGTACGCGCTTGCTTGGTGAACTTAAAACTCTCGGCGTAGATGTTGCTGCAGTGCAGGAAACCCACTTCACTTGAGGTGCCGACTGTCGTGTGCTGGAAAGCGATTTTAACGTTTTCTCAGCATACGGCAGCCGTACCAGCGTTGGGGTTTCTTTGCTAGTTGGACGCAGCCTTGATGCTGATGTTGACGTTGTTTTTGCAGGTGACGGGGGCCGACTGGTTGTGGCCGATGTTGCCGTGAAAAGTTTCAAGTTTCGTCTGGTTGCGGTTTATGCTCCCAATATCGTTGTGGAGAGGGTTTCCTTTTTTCGTCGGTTGGCGCCGTTCCTGGACGATACGAAGCGGCTAGTGTTAATGGGTGATTGGAATGCGATCCTTGATCCCAAGATAGATAAGGTCGGGCGGGGAGCTAGGCGTGTGGGAAGGTGTGAAAGCAGCCTTGCCGGCCTCATGACTCGTCATGACCTCGTCGACAGGTTTCGTCTGGATCACCCAGGGCGGGAGATGTGGACGTGGCTAGATAGTTCGCCCTCTGCCAAAGTAGGCTCCTACTTGGACAGAGTGTTAGTGAGACGAGCTGACATTGATTTTGTTAGTTGTCCCACGTTCCACTTGATAGCGTGGACTGACCATAAACTTGTTAGAGTCAGTCTACGGTTAGCAAATAGGCCTAGTCTGGCCGGATACTGGAAGTTCAATACCTCCTTACTGGAGATACGGGACTTCCGGGACCGGCTGGAATCCCTAATTCAGCGGGCGTTAGTGGGGGCGGTTACCGGGAATAGGTGGTGGGGATCTCTTAAACATAGGATTAGAGATTTCGCTACCAAGTACGGTCGACAGCTCAACCTAGATAGGACCAAGGAAGCGAAATCTATAGACAATAGACTTTCCCGGGCGGTGGCTGGGGGGGACTCCCTAAACGTAGAGCTAGCTAGGGGGAACCTTGAGCGCGAGAGTAGCGAGCGCTACAAGGGATACGTAGTTAGATCTAGGTTAAAGAGAGTTCTCAACGAAGCTGTGAAAACGAACGCGACTGCGCGTGAAGAAGAAGTGCGAAGGTTCCCCGATCGGTATATCGGTTCTGTCAAGGCCCCGGATGGGCGACTGCTGCGATCGACTCGTGAGATTCGTGACGCCTTTCGGGCGCACTTTCGGGATCGCTTTGCCCGCTGTACTGATCTCCCGCTCCGGGGGTTTCGTAGCTATCTTGCCGACTTCCCCCGCCTTGGGGTGGCTGAAGCGGCTAGCTGCGAGGGTGTGGTTACTGAATGCGAAGTCCGTGACGCGTTGAAGCAGGTCGGCCTGAACAAGTCGCCGGGACTAGATGGTTTGCCCTACGAAGTGTACTTGAGGATGTCGCACATGTTTGTGCCTATTCTGACGGATATGTTCAACCATTGGTTCGCCCAGGGAGCCATCCCTGGTAGCGTTACCAAGGGCGTGATCACATTGCTGAAGAAAGGTGGCAGGCATGTTTGGGAGGGTTTAGACGATTACAGGCCCATAACTCTGCTTAACACAGAGTTAAAGATTTTGGCCCGGGTCTTAGCGAATCGTTTACAGCTTGTCATTAGCGATCTGATCGGCTCTGAGCAGACCTTTGCTGTGAAGGGAAGATCGATCCAGGACAACCTGCACTTGATTCGCGAGGTCCTAGAGGGTATAGAAGACGGCACCGAGGCCGCGCTGATCAGTTTAGATCAGTCCAAGGCCTTCGATAGGGTTGACCATCGGTTTTTGGCGACTGTTTTGGAGACTGCCGGATTCAAACCGGAGTTCCGCAGATGGATTAGCATGATGTACCACAACCCTCAGGCAGTGGTGCAGGTGAACGGAAGGCGTTCGACGGTGTTCGCGGTCGAGCGGTCGGTCCGGCAGGGCTGCCCGTTGTCTCCTCTTCTCTATGTCCTAGCTTTGGAGCCCCTGCTCCGTAGGCTTAGGGATAGGACGGCAAATCCGGCCCTGCGCGGTGTCCCTTTTGCTGGCCCTCTTACGGCAAGGGTTTCCGCGTTCGCCGATGATATCACAGTGTTTGTATCCCGCCGTCTGGATATAAAGGCTGTGAAGAAGGCGGTTAGCGAGTACGAGCGGATTGCAGGAGCCAAGGTCAATTTTGACAAAAGCGAAGGTTTGCGGCTCGGTGCTTGGAGGGGTAGCAATACTCTTCCGGGGCCGTTCCGCTGGAGTGACGGACCCGTCCGCATCCTCGGGGTGTGGTTCGGGCCCGGCCCCCAACTGGAGCGAAATTGGTCGGAAGTACAAGCCAAGGTGAATGCTCAGGTGGGAATCTGGCTTTCAAGGAGGTTGTCCTTAAAGGGCAGGGCGGAGGCGTGCGCCGTGTACGTCTTCCCCTTGATCCTTTACCGATTGGCTGTACTTCCTCTGCCTAAGGTAAATCGGTTGGCGCTGCAACGATCCCTTTCCAGATTGCTCTGGGGGGGTGCAAGGCCGATGGTCCGTAGGCAGGTCTGTATCCAACGTACACGCAACGGGGGTCTAGGTATGCCTGATCTGGAGAGCCACTGGCTTGCTGAAAGACTTGCATACCTGGGCAGAGCTTTGACGGGGGACGCAGTGTGGAGACTGAAGGCGAGTCGGACTTTTCCTCGCCTAAAGTCAGACCCAAAGGCTGAAGGTCGACGTAGGCCTTTGGGCGAAACACTGTTTGTCCGCGAGTGCCGAACGGCCCTTCGTAACCTTCTTGGGTCCAGTGACCTTTCACGGCCTCGAAAAGAACTATATCGGGAGCTAGTGGTGGGTTCCGCTTCTGATCCTCTCAGCGAGCGGCGCGGCTGGACGGCGGAGGAGATTCGCTCTCATTGGAATTGGGCGCCAGGATCGAGCTTCTTGAACAACTCCGAGTTCTCGCTCACCTGGCGACTTGTGCGAAATGCGTTGCCCCTTGTCGGCTTGAACTACAAGGCGGGCCTGGCAGACATGCCCGATTGCGCTCGCTGCGGCAGTGGCTTGGAAGAAACGGCTGAGCACGCCTTCTACTACTGCGAGCGAGTTCGCCCGTTTTGGGATCACGTCGGCGAGTGGACGGCTCGCATCGAACCCAAACAGCTCGTGCTGCTCGACGTTGGTTACGTCGTGGACAACGTTCTTCCTCCGTATCAGGGTGAGAAGCGTGTGGTGTTTCTCGCGATCCTAGCTGTAGCTAGAATGGTGATTTGGACGACGCGAAACAAGGGATTGTATGACGATGCAAACTTTTCTCATCGTGATCTGATTTTGTATTTTCGGCATCAGCTGAGGGTCAAAATCAGATGCGATAGAAAACGCTTGGATCGCATAACATTCAGCAAAAGGTGGGTGAATGCAGCGAGCCTGGTCGTGCGAAAGGGAGCAACGTTGGAGTCATCCTTCCCTCCTCTGCCGGCTCATGGCGTCTACGGTACGGGTCCTTAGGGACCCCACCCCTGGTAAGTAAAACTGTTCCCTTTTTCTTTTGGTACCCAGGTACCTAGTTAGCAGTATGTTTGTGAGTCATTGTCCCCGTCATCTAGTTGTTAGTTCTCAAGATCTTCCCCATCCCCATTATTTTTGTACCTCAATCCGTATCCCAGTCCACGTTTACTGAAGATCTTGAACATTCATATGTATAAAAATCATATCACCTGCTTGTATTAACCCATACCACGCCCGACCCCTTATTTCTTTTCACCCCTGTAGATTAGGATCCCTGTCCCACCTAGGGTAGGTCCGACTTGTTTCCGGTTCTTTCGCCCCGGAAAACAGTCGGCCTCCAATTTTATAGACGGGGGGATGGGAGGGCAACCAAACGGGGGATTTTTCCTTGTTTTTGTATATATTTCGGGGTTTTTCTCCCATTCCCATCACATTCATTGTAAATAAATCATACTTGTAAATAAAATCATTCACGAATCTCGGGATTTTTAAATAGGACTTCTTCATAGAGCAAATGTGGTATTGTGGTGATTGTAGCGCAAAAGGCGATGGATGAATGGATATTTATTGTATTGTTGAATGGGTCGGCGAATGTGGCTAGCTAGGTCTCCTTAGTTTATATAGAAAAGTATGACCGCTCCCTTCCCCTCCCCAAAAACTTCAAGGCCTTGTGCCTTCTGTGTACACTACACAGAAATAAAGAAGACTAGAAGCTGAATTTTTTTGTCTGAGTTCTTTTTCACCACGAAAAAGTAAGTTCTTTATTGTTAAAAATTTGTTTAAATTATTGTTATTGAATATTGTTATCATTGTTAAAGTTTTGTGACCCCGCTCAAACTATTGTTCTTTGTTTGTGAGGAGGGTCAAACGCGACTCGATTTTTTTGTTGAACTTTTTTAAAAAACGACCGCCATTTTTATCAACATTCATCGTTCTACATTTATTTTAAATCGTCTCGCTTGAATTCTTTACAACATCATACGCGTTTCATCTCCCTCTAGTTGTGTTTTCACAACTATGGGGGAGCCCAACAACATGAAATTACAATCACCGACCGACATATTCCAAACGCAACCCTCCCCAATGCCGGAAGAAGCTCTATTCGACCTCTCTTCATCGGCAAGTACAATACCACCGGCACAAAAACAAAAAGAAACGGCTGTCTCTTGGTCTTCACATTGCGTGAATAAAAAATCCCCTTGTGACTACGCAAGAGACAGGGTCGAAAAATATGAAAAATATTTCAAAGACGGGGAAATTCTCCCAATACCCGAATTGGTCGAGGCGGTCGAACCAAAGACCCTGTCCTTCGTAGTCACGGACATTAAGACCAAGAGACTAGCGGGGATTAAAAAAGAAACTTTTGAAGACCTTCTGAAAACGGCAAACATCCCAGGAAAATATTTCTGCCGCAGAAGTTTCGCTACATGGGATGTATTATTACCCTCAGAGGAAGTAGCGAAAAGCCTCGCCGGTGGTAACATCACCACACGCTTCTTCCGGCTACAACCGGAATATCGAGGCAAAAGAAGAATACGAGTCACCGTATGCAATGTATCTATGCAATTGAGTGGTGACGTCCTCGCTGCCTATCTAAGTATATACGGCGGCGTGGAACAAGTCACACAAGTAACGTCAACACGGGGAACCGCGTACGGTGACTACGTATTCGTTATGTGCCTCGATAGGGGAGGGTTTAACAAAATTCCCCATAAAATACGATACCGCGAACAAACCATGACAGTCATAGTTGAGGGCAGGAAACCGCTATGTTGGTTTTGCAATAACATCGGCCACTTTTCAAAAAACTGCCCTCAAAAACCAACAATCACCACCACAACAACGAATACTACTACTACTACTGCTACTCCTTCACCTGTCATAGCAGCAATAATACCAACAGAAACCTCAGAAAACAAACAAGAAACCCCTAAAGAAAATGAGGAAGGGTGGACGCAAGTCACCAAAAAAAAGGGAGGGAAAAAAACTCCCCCTAAAAAACCAGCAACAACAGATACAACAACTCTTTTGACTACAACTACGAAACCAACGACCACAACGACCACAAATACGAAACAATCAACTGCAAAACAATCAACAAAAGAAGACAACCAAAACATTGAACCCATGGATATGTCCACGAATTTAAAAAGAAGGAGAGACAGCGAGGATTCGCCAACTAAAGAGGGGGAGAAAAAACATCCAAAAAAACCCACACAAACACCCACCATACCTCAGCATAAGGGGGAAAAACAACAGAAAAATCGCCAGTCCCAAATAAACAAAGACCAGCACAATTGATTCCTCTCCCATAAAAAACAAAAACCACCCCTATCATCCCAACGGAAACACCATTACCCCCCTCTCTTTCACCAATTAAAACCCCCAAAATGCTTACTCGATCCTATTCAGCAACCAGACTTACACCCTCTCCCCAAACACCGTCAACATCAGCAGCAACTGTTCAAAAACCAAGAGCACGCTCTACGGAAGCCCGACGTGCCATAAACTCATTTTACTTCTGCGAAGATATCATGGACAATCCACACATAGACCACACTTTAAAACAATCATTAAAACCATTACGCTCACTCCAAAAAATTGACACTAAAGACATCACAAAACCACATCTATTCAAAGACGCACCAAAATTGACCACATTCGTCCGCTTGGCTGGCAATCGGACCAAAGAACTCAGGAACTTTATTGACGAAGCCAGCCGGGCGGATGTAATGCTGGTCGATACGAAAAATCCAATGCTGAAAAAAATGCTCCCCTTCTGTGCGGGCAGGGTCCCGATTTTGGTTCACCCATCATTCTATAGGTCTCTAAAGTTGCGGTACCCTATGGATGTCGGTGGAATTACCAGGGACGACCGAGTAAGTACTGAGCTCGGCACCGGATCCCTGCGTCAGGCCGGATACTGGAAGTTCAATACCTCCTTACTGGAGATACGGGACTTCCGGGACCGGCTAGAATCCCTAATTCAGCGGGCGTTAGTGGGGGCGGTTACCGGGAATAGGTGGTGGGGATCTCTTAAACATAGGATTAGAGATTTCGCTACCAAGTACGGTCGACAGCTCAACCTAGATAGGACCAAGGAAGCGAAATCTATAGACGATAGACTTTCCCGGGCGGTGGCGGGGGGGGGGACTCCCTAAACGTAGAGCTAGCTAGGGGGGACCTTGAGCGCGAGAGTAGCGAGCGCTACAAGGGATACGTAGTTAGATCTAGGTTAAAGAGAGTTCTCAACGAAGCTGTGAAAACGAACGCGACTGCGCGTGAAGAAGAAGTGCGAAGGTTCCCCGATCGGTATATCGGTTCTGTCAAGGCCCCGGATGGGCGACTGCTGCGATCGGCTCGTGAGATTCGTGACGCCTTTCGGGCGCACTTTCGGGATCGCTTTGCCCGCTGTACTGATCTCCCGCTCCGGGAGTTTCGTAGCTATCTTGCCGACTTCCCCCGCCTTGGGGTGGCTGAAGCGGCTAGCTGCGAGGGTGTGGTTACTGAATGCGAAGTCCGTGACGCGTTGAAGCAGGTCGGCCTGAACAAGTCGCCGGGACTAGATGGTTTGCCCTACGAAGTGTACTTGAGGATGTCGCACATGTTTGTGCCTATTCTGACGGATATGTTCAACCATTGGTTCGCCCAGGGAGCCATCCCTGGTAGCGTTACCAAGGGCGTGATCACATTGCTGAAGAAAGGTGGCAGGCATGTTTGGGAGGGTTTAGACGATTACAGGCCCATAACTCTGCTTAACACAGAGTTAAAGATTTTGGCCCGGGTCTTAGCGAATCGTTTACAGCTTGTCATTAGCGATCTGATCGGCTCTGAGCAGACCTTTGCTGTGAAGGGAAGATCGATCCAGGACAACCTGCACTTGATTCGCGAGGTCCTAGAGGGTATAGAAGACGGCACCGAGGCCGCGCTGATCAGTTTAGATCAGTCCAAGGCCTTCGATAGGGTTGACCATCGGTTTTTGGCGACTGTTTTGGAGACTGCCGGATTCAAACCGGAGTTCCGCAGATGGATTAGCATGATGTACCACAACCCTCAGGCAGTGGTGCAGGTGAACGGAAGGCGTTCGACGGTGTTCGCGGTCGAGCGGTCGGTCCGGCAGGGCTGCCCGTTGTCTACTCTTCTCTATGTCCTAGCTTTGGAGCCCCTGCTCCGTAGGCTTAGGGATAGGACGGCAAATCCGGCCCTGCGCGGTGTCCCTTTTGCTGGCCCTCTTACGGCAAGGGTTTCCGCGTTCGCCGATGATATCACAGTGTTTGTATCCCGCCGTCTGGATATAAAGGCTGTGAAGAAGGCGGTTAGCGAGTACGAGCGGATTGCAGGAGACAAGGTCAATTTTGACAAAAGCGAAGGTTTGCGGCTCGGTGCTTGGAGGGGTAGCAATACTCTTCCGGGGCCGTTCCGCTGGAGTGACGGACTTCTTCATAGAGCAAATGTGGTATTTTGGTGATTGTAGTGCAAAAGGCGATGGATGAATGGATATTTATTGTATTGTTGAATGGGTCGGCGAATGTGGCTCGTTAGGTCTCCCTAGTTTATATAGAAAAGTATGACCGCTCCCTTCCCCTCCCCAAAAACTTCAAGGCCTTGTGCCTTCTGTGTACACTACACAGAAATAAAGAAGACTAGAAGGTGAAGAGCAGCTTCTTATAGGAATAGTATTAAGGCGTTGGAGACTGGAGATCGCACTAGATCGCCTCACTTGCTACGGAGGTGCCCGCGGTGTAAAGGTTATCGTCGTAAGAATTGCACAGGGCGACACGAGTTCAAATCCTGGACCAGACTGATTGCGTTTCACATAGCACTTGGGAAAGGTATGAATCCAATTATTCTCCCTCCAGCTATGGGTAAATAGTAGGACAGACTTGGTTCTTCAGCCTTGGTGAGGCAACTAGTCTAGGAGAAGGAAAACTCTGAATTCAAACCTATTAAACTCCGCTTAAAAATTGACCTTGTGTCATATCCTGCCCGAGCGGAGGGGTTGGTAAATATGATAACGGAAGCCAATACTATCGTTGGACTATATCTTTATTCTGTATTCACTAATCTTATGTTCTTGTCTACTAATAGTATCTCTATTGTATATACTTTTCCTGAGAATATATCTCTATTTCCTCTCATATCGTGGTTTGTCCTTTATTTAATATTACAATCGTTCACAAACCAGAACGCAACACAAGCGATCTGTGAATTTCTTAAGTATATAATTAAATGATATCATTAATATAAACCGGGCCATTGGCATAATAGTTAGAGTGCTCGCAAATGGTCCGGGAGACCAAGGTTCAATTCTAGGTCGAATCATAACAAAAACTCAAAAAATGGTACTTAGTGCCGCCTTGCTTAGCACTCAGCACTATAAGGTAAGGATCAAGAGAAAAGTGGAGAAACCCAGGGAATGGAGTAGTGTCCTCCCCTACACTTCGGTGTAGTAGCTATTGAAACAGGAGCCTTCGAGTCGCCTTCGACAACGGTCGCCAACTTTACTTATAGCTATTACAAATAGTAGTGGCGAAAGTGAATCTCGTGTAAAATGCCTCTTTGGATTTTCACCACTGCTAGGGTTTGTTTTCCTGCTGTTCATTCCATCCACCAGTTTTCTATGATTTTTGTGATCAAGTTTATGACTTTATTGGATATTTTATATATTTTTAGATATTCTGTGATCCAAGTTTACAAAAGAATGGCATTGGCCTTTTTGCAGTCAATCAATACAATAGTTACATTTTTTTCTTCTTTGTTTTGACCTCTTTGAGCATGTGCTGATTTTTATAAGGTAGGTCATCTATTCCTCTTGTTATTTTCTGGAATCCTTTTTGTTCTTCCGAAAATCGTCCGTGGCAAACAAAAGATTAATATATTTCTACTCTTTCTATAGTTGTTATGGAATCTCCCAATATAAGGGTAGTTTTCGCTTTCATCATCCTTTCGGATATATTATATCATATTTGCTCCGTTGCTAAAACAATATGTTGTAAGTAAACGTGGATTTTAAAAACAGAACCCAAATATACCATCAATATCTTTATTTACCAACCCTTCCACTCGGGTAGGATATGACACAAGGTCAATTTTTAAGCGGAGTTTAACAGGTTTTAATTCAGAGTTTTCCTTCTCCTAGACTAGTTGCCTCACTAAGGCTGAAGAACCTAGTCTGCCCTACTATTTACCCATAGCTGGAGGGAGAATAATTGGATTAATAGCTTTAAGGTATTAGTGCAATGTGAAAATGCAATCAGTCTCGTCCAGGATTTGAACTCGTGTCGCTGTGTCCATTTCCTATGACGATAACCATTACACCACGGGCACCTCAATCATATACCATCAATATCAGGTGTTTTTCAATTTGGTACTTTTTTGAGTATTGCTCTCAGTGAATCCAGTGCATTTCTGCTTCTGCGTCTTCTTCAAGCCCTTGCAATTATTATTTATCCATTTGGATTTTCTGTTATGTTCTTTCTTTTCCCCATATCTTGCTGGAAAAAGTTGGGGGGGGTTCAGGTGCATTGTTCTTTATTTGTGTCTGTGCTATTTCCGCTGTCTTTATAGTAGTTTTCTGTCGTTATTTCTAAGGTCCATTTTTGTTTGTATGGCTTGGTTCCTTCATGTTATCTAAAAATAAAATTACCTAAGACAATGGACACAAACAAATTACTTCAAAAATAGTTAAATTGTGAAAGTTATAGAGTAATACTTGTGGGCATTAAGCTTTGAGTAGGCAAACGGTTGGAAATAAATGGAAATACTTGAAACCATTTTTGCTGTTGGCAAAAAAATGAGCTCTTGCTCGTTTAAAAATGTTACGTACAAAATGTTTGTACAAATCATTTATATTCAATATATATATATGTATAAACTCCCTGCAATGGTATATATATATATAGCATAAAACCAAACCAGACATAAAACCCAACCAAACCAAATCATACATTTCTGATACTTATATATAAAAAGGGATTGTCATAAAATAACCAACAATTTTTGATATGTCAATAAACCCAACCAAACCAAACACAACAACAGATTTTAATATACATGTATAGACTAGATTTGACATTAAATAACTTAATGGTTGATATGCAATAAAATTCAACCAAACCAAACTGTTCTTCAGTCATGACTTTATTTCTAAAAAATCGTTTTTGTCTTTTTCATCTTGTCTTAACATTTATGCTATGGTGCTGGGTTCTGTGATATTTCAGTTTTCAATATTTTGTGTTTCAGCAAGTCTAGGAAACATTTTTTTTCTCGACATTCCTGTCCACATATTTCTAGTATCTCGAGGTCAGAAAACTTGCTTTTATTTAGAATCAACCTCTCTTGGTTGGCAAGGATTTGGCTTGTTGTATTAAACGGAGTAAATTTTGTCCAAATTTCGATTACCTGTTTTTTATAACCACTTTTTGTAAGACCGGGCCACTGGTATACTGAGTAGAGTGTTCGCCAATGGTCCGAGAGACTGGGGTTCAATCCCATATCGAGTCATACCAAAGACTCAAAAAATGGTACTTGATGCCTCCTTGCTTAGCACTCAGCATTATAAGGTAAGGATCAAGTGTAAAGTGGAGCAATCTAGGGAAATGAGTTGCGCCCTCCCCTGCACCGTGATGTTGTAGCTATTGAAAAGGAAACCTTCTGGTCACCCTCAACTAAGGTCGCCAACAGATTGCTTTGAAAATATCAGTATCTCCCATCACGAAAACTATCAAAGTTAGACGAACCAGACATGCAGGACACTGCTGGAGTAGCGGGGACGAGCTCATAAGTGATGTTCTCCCTCACATGGCCAAGTAAAAGCAGGGAGACCAGCTCGAACCTACATAAAACAGCTCTGTGTGGATACGAGATGTAGGCTTGAAGACCTGCTAGAAGCGATGAACAATAGAGGGTCAGGGATATCGATGCTGGTGGCTCGTCAAGATGATGAGATGACATTTTTGTGGTCTTATCTAGTCTATGTTTTCTTTGATGTATCTCAGATTCATTAATGCGTTGGTCTTTTTTTGCGTAACTGTAATCAGAACAGCCGACATTCGCAAAAGGATGAACATGTTAGCTATTATGGGAGCACCTACCAATCATAATACTCTTATTTGTCATTCAGATCTGTCATTTTTAAGAAGTCGTATATTGTGGCTACACCCGAACCAAGAGTTGATTATTATCTATGTCCTTCTCATAGATATGCTATGGCGTACCGAGATTCTGTTGTTTTTATTTGTTTAGTTTGGGTTTCGGTGTTTCATATCTGACTCTTTATGTCTCTTCTTACCTCATTTTAATTCGCTGGTGTCTTCTTGTCTTGTTGTACATTGACCTTCGACCCGGCCAAACATGCCATTCCAAAGTGATGCACCGGAAGGAAGTGACACATTCCAATGGCCAGTAATCGAAAGAGATCACGTGGGTGGATTTGGCTGATGAAATGGGACAAGGTAAAAATCCCATGGTACACTCATAGACTGATGCACCGGAAGAGAGTGACCTCTGAACTGCAAGACAGTTATTTCCGCTTGATGACGATCAAACATGCCATTCCAAAGATTGAGTGGGCGATTGTGTGGACGTTGAACTATTATATAACTCGGTCAAGACAGGAAGTCAGACAGTTGGGGATCAGAGACGTCGGTGACAAGATGTGGTAAGGAAAGCCACACCAGGCCGAAGGGGCCCTCTGGACCCCCAGTGAGTTTTAGAGACCAGTTGGTGATAAGATGCAGTAAAGAAAGCCATCATCCAGCAGAGAGCTGGGCCCCTGGGCTTCCGGTTGAGCAGCCCTGGAGAACGAGAAAGACACAACGCTGACGGCCATAAGGGTGGGGTCAATATATTGCAGTTCTGTTCGGTCTCCAATTCCCTCTCCCTGAGTAACCCTTTTCGAACCCTTACAATAAAATGAGAGATATATTTTCTAAAGAAGTCTTCGCTCGTCGTTATTCATTGCGTCGGTATGTATCCAGCATATATATGTATTATGTGTTTGTATAGTTAATCCTGGTCATGGTTATTGAGTGGCTATACAACAGTCTGTGATTGATACTGAAAGAAAAAGGGTTTTCTTTCACAATGTTGTGATCTGCGTGATCTCGATTCTTCTTTAGAATTCCAATTTTTCTTGTCTCTTTTCCAAGCATCTGGGGACTGTCTTAAGAGTACCAACTAAAATTCGCATCGCATTCACCTTAATTATTATTATTATTATTATTATTATTATTATTATTATTACCTGATGCTTTTCCACTGGAGTCTGAGTGACAGCAAGTCTCCTCAATCTCCAGGACTCTTCTCAGGATTCTGGCCGATCTTAACAATACTCTAGTTTGGATGATCTCCTCTCTTCCTCTTATTTCCACGTCCTCCTGTCCTTGTACCAATCATTTTCTAACTGTACCGAGCTCTTCAATTACAACTGGTACCACCGTCACTTTTATATTCGATATTTTTTTTTCAGTTCTAGTAGCCTTCATCATCTTTATTGAGAATCAGGCTTCTGTTACTAGGGGTAAAGAGAATTGTGCAAAAGAGTAAATTTGAAAATACAGACAAATGCTATAAGCCCAAATGAGAATCTCTCCTAAAAATGAGACACAAAATCTTTCAGAGTCATATAAAAAAAAAGGAAGTCGAGGGTGACCCCTAGGCTCCATTTTCAATAGATACTACACCGAGGTGTAGGGGAAGAGCGCTATTCCTTACGCTGGATTGCTCTACTTTACCCTTGATCCATACCTTATAATGCTGAGTGCTATGCTAGGAAGCATCATGTACCATTTTTTGAGTCTTTGGTATGATTTGACCAGGGATTGAACCAAGGTCTCCCGGGTCATTGGCAAACACTCTAACCGGTAGGAAAATGGACCAGAGTCATATAAGGATCAAGAGTTATTTCTTTTATGCCTCTCATCATTTGTCTATCAAGTGCCCAGTATCTCTGCTAGTATAATACTGGTTTGTATATATGTATGTATTTAAGTAACATGTCTATATAGGATTGTTTTTCCGTTCCTATGTGAATAGTGTCTATATATTTCATCTGAAAATGCTTTGGATTTTCACCTTACAACTTATATAAGGATCCAGTCAGTTTATTGTAGGAAGATGAGCAAACAGTATATATATATATATATATATATATATATATATATATATATATATATATATATATATATATATATTGAGTGAGTGAGGCGATCTCATATTTCCTGTTCCGATGTTTGGCTGAGAGAAAAGACAGGCAATGTAGAGCGGGGAAGCGCAGTAAGCAATACTCAAATATTAGATCAATAAAATTGGACGTTTCATCGATTTGTTCTGGAGCAAATAAACCAAGGGCTCCCAGGGAAAAATGATATGTTGTTGGGTTCTGTTTTTTTTTTTTTTTTTTTTTTTTTTTTTGCTTGCTTTTTTTTCTTCCTTTTTTTAGGTGGGGGTGTGTGTGCACGTAAAGACGAAAAAGTTTATATCTTTACAAGGAGTTTTTATGAGACTTCGTATCGAAGAACGTTCGAGAAGACAAGCGTTCCAATGGTTGTAATGTTGTACTTGTGTTTGCGACCGCAGAATAGCTGATTGTTTGTATTTCTGTGTATGTGCGCTTATGTGTGTGTATGATTTCATGTTAATGTAATCAAGAGAAGTGAGAAAAGTGAAATATGTTCGCATGAAATATAAATAAAAATGATTGTTAAATTTAGATAGATAGATAGATAGATACATACATACATACATACATTTGAATAGATAGACAGATAGATGTATACGTACATACATACATACATACATTTGAATAGATTTGAATAGATAGATAGATAGAATAATAGATGCAAGCAACCTGACTGAGATAGATAGATAGATAGATAGATAGATAGATAGCAACTATATTAAACAGAAATTCAATAAGTTTTCCTATGACACGAATTTTGATGTTAACGTTTCCTATATTTATAAAAAAAAGAGTGCTCAATGTAAAGTGTCGAGCACATGTTTTTAATTCAGTTCTGGCCTGATGAACGTATAGGCCAGAAACTGACTTTTACAAAGCACCGCTGACTCTGTGTCTACGCTATCCTGGCTTGAATATATGTGTGTACGTGTGTGTGTGTGTATAGATATATATTCAGATATATCAACATTTGTATATTTTACGTATATGTAAGGAAGCCATTAGAACAGCGGTTAGAGTGTTCGGCAATGGTCCGTTAAGGACGGGGTTCAAGCCCCGGTCGAGTCTTACCAAAAACCCAAGAATAATTTACCCAGTCGGCTGGGGCTGTAAAATACACCGACTGCTTCTCTGCAGAGGGGTAAGACCGCTCCCAACGAGTGTCCTGGATATGACACTAAACAATCTGATGGTGAGGTTCCAGCAATGCTGGAGCTTTTTGGGGAATGCAGAGTACTCCTTTATTGGCATCGCTCCCAGGTCCACTCTGGCCTGGAGTGGTAGCATCTGATAAGGGTCCTATCTATGGGTTAAATAGAACTAAACCGTGCTTCTTTCACTATACTGATTTTTGCATTTACTCTGCGTATTTATGCTAAACTGAATTGTTTAAAATAGAACTGTTTCGACATTAAAACTGCGTACTCGTGCTGAACTGAACTGCTCGAAATTGAACTATTTTGACGTCTAAACTGTGTACTTATGCTGAACTGAATTATCTGAAATAAAACTATTTGACATTTAACTCTGTGTATTGCCCAGTTAGCTGGGGCTGTCGAATACACTAATTGCACCTCTGCAGAAGGGTAAGACGCCCCAACGAGTGTCCTTGATATGACACTAAACAATCTGATGGTGAGGTTCCTGCAGTGCTGGAGCTTTGGGAAATGTGGAGTACCCTTTGATTGCCATCGCTCCCAGGTCCACTCTGGCCCGGAGTGGTAGCACCTGATAGGGTCCTATCTATGGGTTAAATAGAACTAACGGCATTCTTATGCTAAACTGAATTGTTTGAGTAAACTGAATAGCTTAAAACAGAAAAGTTTTTGACAATTTGGCCCAGTGGTTAGAGTGTTCGCCAATGGCCCGGGAGACCTGGGTTCAATCCCAGGTCGAGTCATACCAAAGACTTTAAAAATGGAACTTGATACCACCTTGCTTAACACTCAGCATTATAAGGTACGGTTCAAGGGTAAAGTGGAGCAATCCAGGGAATGGAGTAGCGCCCTCCCCTACACCTTGGTGTAGTAGCTATCGAAAAGGGAGCCTTCGGGTCACCCTCGACTATGGTCGCTATCTTTACTTACTTACATTTAAACTGCGTGCTTGTGCTTAACTGAATTATTTGAAATTCAACTGTTTTTCGACATTAAAACTGTATTTACACTTAGCAGAATTGTTTCATATAACTGCTGGAATAGTTTAAAATAGAAATGTTTTTGACAATTAAACTGTGTACTTATGCTACACTGAATTGTTTTAAATATAACAGATTATTTACATAAAAATGGATTTGGCGTTAATTAACCTACAAAGGTTGATAGGCCATAAGCTCCAACAAACCAAATCAAAAATAGTACTTGATACCTCCTTGCTTGACACTCAGCATTATAAGGTACGAATGAAGAGTAAGTGTTATAATCCAGGAAAAGCAGTTGTGCCGTTCCCTAAGCTACGATGTAGTAGCTATTGTAAAGAGAGCCTCCTGATCGCCCTCCACGTCGATCTGGCAAAATTATATATATATATAGAGAGAGAGGGAGAGAGAGAAAGAGAGTTAATTATATTTATTTCTGTACTTATATATAAACTAATAGATAGATAGAAAGATAGATTGATGGATATGCTTAGCTTAAGAAAGAAAGAAAGAAAGAGGCTCCATTGATATCTACATGAAAAAAGAAAGAAAGAAAGAAGCCCCTTTGGGAAAGAAAGAAAGAAAGAAAAAAGGCCCTTTTATATCTACATGAAGAAATAAAGTAAGAGAGAAAAAAAAAGAAAAAAATGAAAGAAGCCCGTTTGATATATACACAAAGAAAGAAAGAAAGAAAGATGTTCTTTGATATCTACAGAAAGAAAGAAAGAGAAAGAAAGAAAGAAAGAAACACATTTGATATCTACAGAAAGAAAGAAAGAAAGAAAGAAAGAAAGCACGAAAGAAAAAAGCTTCTTTGATATTTACACGAAGAAAGAAAGAAAGAAAGAAAGAAGCTTCTTTGATATCTACATGAAGAAAGAAAGAAAGAAAGAAAGAAACTCCTTTGATATCTACATGAAGAAAGAAAGAAAGAAAGAAAGAAACTCCTTTGATATCTATATGAAGAAAGAAAGAAAGAAAGAAGCTTCTTTGATATCTACATGAAGAAAGAAAGAAAGAAAGAAAGAAACTCCTTTGATATCTACATGAAGAAAGAAAGAAAGAAACTCCTTTGATATCTACATGAAGAAAGAAAGAAAGAATGAAACTCCTTTGATATCTACATGAAGAAAGAAAGAAAGAAAGAAACTCCTTTGATATCTACATGAAGAAAGAAAGAAAGAAAGAAAGAAAGAAACTCCTTTGATATCTATATGAAGAAAGAAAGAAAGAAAGAAAGAAGCTTCTTTGATATCTACATGAAGAAAGAAAGAAAGAAAGAAAGAAAGAAACTCCTTTGATATCTACATGAAGAAAGAAAGAAAGAAAGAAAGAAGCTTCTTTGATATCTACATAAGAAAGAAAGAAAGAAAGAAAGAAACTCCTTTGATATCTATATACTTATATTAATGGAAGTTAATATGTCTACTTACATCTATTAAACATGCATTAATATTGAAGATGTAAATATTTTTAAAAGTTTATGCTTAAGGTTCTGCCCTTCCGATTTTAATCTTATTTCTTCCGGTCGACGTTTCCTGTCTATGATTTTATCGACATCTGATACAAAAAGATTTTTTGATGAAGTTTATGCTAATCATCATCTTCCTCATCGGCATTATCTTTATTACTGCCATGATGTATTGAACAAAGCCCAGAAGTAATATCCTACAAAACAGCAGCTGGATGGTTACTTACTTCCCATCTCATAAACCATACAAGTTAAACGAAGAAAACATTCAGTTCACCCCTGGAGAAGTAAGGAAGAACTCATAAGCTATATTCTCTTACACACGGACGCCACTGTGCTTGGTTACCAGCAAAGGCTTACATATAACAGGTGTCTGTGCGGACACTGGATATACCCTCGAAAAACTACCAAGAAAAAGCAAAGATTGAATAAGTTGAAATGAAAGACCACTAAATTATTATTCAAATATTCAAATTATTATTCAAATTAATATTCAAATGAAAGACCAGTAAATTATTATTCAAATATTTCACTCCTTGAATAGAAGTATCAGCGTCATCATTGACCGATGTTAACTATGGTTTTGATTTGGTTTGGTTCGGTTTGGTTTGGTTTCTTTGTTTGTTATGGGTTTATGACCTATCAACCTTTGTAAGTCACTGGTCAACTAAAATTTTTCCTCTTAAGTCAAGTTAAAAGAAAGAAAGAAAGAAGAATGGAGAGAGATAGAGAGAGAGAGAGAGAGAGAGTCAAATAACTCCATGTTGTCAACCCGACTTGCTGATGAAAGCAGGTTGTGCCTTTTTGGGAATAAACAATTTTCTGTCAAATTTCTAATTGAATAATGATATTGCAAGTTTTGGATTCAAACAGGTCATCAATCTTAATTCTTTAAATTATTGATACACCGGTAACAACTAAGATATTATTCGATCTATCCTAAATAGAAGCATCAATATCATCATAGAGTATTGTTAACTATATAATATTAATTAGAATCATTTACCCCTTCGTAAATAAAATTATAGATATAATCATGGAACGATGTTAACTTTTCGAATACGGATTAGAATCTTTTACTCTTTCCTAGAGAGAAACAGCAATATCAATATGACTGATGTTAACTATGAAATTATGATTTAAATATTTCACTCCTTGAATAGAAGTATCAGCATCATCATAGACCGATGTTAACTATCGTTTCGATTTGGTTTGGTTTCTTTGTTTGTTATGGTTTTATGGCATATCAACTTTTGTAAGTCATTTAATACCAAATCCAGTTTTAAACAGTTAAAGAGTTATCTGTCAAGCAATTCAAATTAGCATAATTACACTGTTTAATTGTCAAAAACATTTCTAATTCAAGCTATTCAGTTTAGTTAAACAGTTCTAATTCAAGCAATTCAGCTTCGTATAAATATAGTTTTTGTTTACACACACTTAAATGTCAAAACAATTCAATTTCTAACAATTCAGTTGAGCGTAAATACAGTTTCAATGTCAAAACAGTTCTATTTCAAGCAATTCAGTTTAGTATACAAAAACATTTCCATTTCAAATAATTTAGTTTAGCATAAGTACGCAGTTTAAATGTCAAAGCAGTTCTATTTCAAACAGTTCAGTTTAGCATTAGTAAGCATTTTAGATCTATTTAACCCATAGAGAGGACCCTATCAGGTGCTAACACTCCCGGCAACAGTCGACCTGGGAGCCATAATAATGAAGGGGTACTCCGCATTCGCCAAAGCTCCAACATTACTGGAATCTCATCATCAGATTGGTTCGTGTCATATCCATGACTCTCGTTAGGGGAGTCTTTACCCCCTCTGCAGAGGTGCAGTCAGTGTATTCTACAGCCCCAGTCGACTGGGCCACAGGATAGTCATTGGGGGAAGTCTTAACTCTCTGCAAAGATCCAGTCGGTGTATTCTATGTACAGACCCTGATGACTGGGCATGGTTTTGATTTTGTTTGGGGTTTTTTTCTTTGTTTAATGGCATATCAACTGTCGAAGAAAGACAGTAGTGGGATCGTTTTATCTATAAGGTAGGATTTAATTCGTTTCTCAAGGCCATTAGTCAGAAAGTGCGACTAATGTATTCGGGGTAAATTTGTTAATGTGCTATATCACAGTTGGATTGATAGGAATATCATTATTGTGAATATATAACATTGTGCGATTAATGTATTCGTGGTAAATTTGTTAATGTATTGTAGCAGAGTTGTAATTTAGATATGCGTTTACAAATAATTTATATGTATGAAGAGGATTTAAATAATCTATAAGGGTTGATATTTGGTTGTGCCCTTGGTGTAATGGTTATCGACGTAGGAAATGGACACGGCGACACGAGTTCAAATCCTGGACGAGACTGATTGCATTTCACATAGCACTAATACCCTACATAGCTATGGGTAAATAGTAGGGCAGACTAGGTTCTTCAGCCTTGGTTAGGAAACTAGTCTAGTAGAAGGAAAACTCTGAATTCAAACCTGTTAAACTCAACTTAAAAATTGACATTGTGTCATATCCTGCCCGAGCGGAGGGGTTGGGTAAACAGGATAACGTTAGCCACAACTCCATGGGGACTCGTATGTTAACTCTGATATGCTAATTAGAATTCCCTCTTCTTCCTAATTAGAAGCATCACAATCATCATGGATTGCTGTTAGCGATGGAGTGCTAATTAGAATCCTTCCATCGTTTCTAAACAGATACATCAACTTAATCATGGACAAATATCAACTATGAAAAGTTAATAAAAAGCATTCACTCCTTTCTTAACGGAAGCATATATATCATCATGGATCGATGTTAACTTGTAAATGTTAATTAGAATCATTCACTCAGTATCAGATAGAAACATCAACATCTGGCTCTGATTTTATTTATGAAATAATCAGAATCCTCCACTCATTTCCAAATATGGTCCAGTCAGCTGGGGCCGTAGAATATAATGACTACATCTCTGCAGAGGGGTAAGACACCCCTAACGAGGTCCAGTCGGCTGGTGCTCTAGAATATAACAACTATACCTTTGCAGAGGAGTACGATTCCCTCAACGACGCCCAGTTGGTTAGGGCTGTAGAATTTAATCACAACATATCTGATGGGTAAAACATCCCCAAAGTGTGTCTTGGATGTGACTAAACATTCTGATGGTGAGGGTTCATTAATGCTAGAGCTTTGGGGAATGTGGAGTACCCCTTCATTGCCATTGCTCACAGGTTCACTCTGGTCCGGAATGGTAGCACCAGATAGGGTCCTATCTATGGGTCAAATAGAACTGTTTGACATTTAAAGTGTACTTTTACATTTAAACTGAGCACACAAAAATATCTTATGCTAAACTGAATTGCTTTAGATAGAACTGTTTAATCATTTAACTGTATGTAAAGAAATGACTGATGTTTAATTGTATTTTTTTAATACTGGGCAATACTTGAAACCATACTTATGCTAAACTGAATTGCTTTAATTAGAACTGTTTGATTATCTAACTGAGTGTAAGCAAATGACAGATGTTTAATTTAATTGAATTGATAGGGATACAGAGCAATACTTGCAACAATTTAACTGTGTTGACTGATGCTGAATTTAATTGTTTGAAATAGAACTGTTTGATCATTTAACTGTCCGTAAACAAAAGAATGATGTTTTATTGACAACATTGAGCAGTAGACCAACAAATGATTTATAGAAAATAGTTTTGCATAGTCATGAGCACTATACATACACATATGCAGAAACATAACGACGACACAATAAAGACGAGCGACACAGTTCATTAGAAAAGTATACCTCTCACATTATTGAAAGGGTTGTGTGTGAGAGGGAGTTGGAGACCGAACAGAACTGCAACATATTGACCCCCACTCTTCTGGCCATAATAGCGTTTCTTCCCTGTTCTCCTGTTCTGCTCAACCGGGGGCCTGGGGACCCACTCAACTGGGTGCTGGATTTCTCTACCACATCTTATCTTCAACTGATTGAACTTCCTGTGCACTGAGTTATATAATTGTTCATCGCCCACCTTCTCCTTGTGGGCGTCACAAATCGCACTCGTTCAACTCGTCCACGGTCAAGGTTATATTCTGATATTCCTCGATGTTATTTATACAGGTGCCTTTCCTATATTGACAGCTCGCCCGGGTCGGAGGTCAATATACAACAATAGAATTATTCGTATTAGATAAAAATAAGTGAAACCCTTTATTTTGTGCAAAAGTTAGCTTAGGCTTGTTTAAGAATGTTATCTTCAAAATGTGTTTAGAAATCATTGATATTTGAAGTATAAAAAGATTAAATAACCTACAATAGCTGATATGCAATAAAACCAAACTAATGGAAGCAATCTTTTCTAAATAGAAGCATCACTATCATTATGGACGGCTGTTAACTATGAAATACTGATTAAAATCCTCTATTCCTTCCTAAACAAAAGTATTAGCATCATCATGGACAGCTGGTAACTATGAAATGGTTGTAAGAATACTTCACTCGTTCGGAAACAGAAGAATCAATATTATCATGGACTGATACAAACAAGGGAATACTAATTTGAATCCGTCATTCATTCTTAAACAGAAGCACTGATATCATCATGGACAGATGTTAACTACGTTATAACTGGAACCTAATGAGTCCACGGATCGGCTAGATGGAGCTAATACATCTTTGTGTTTTAACAGGAATACCAACTCGGTTGCCAAACCTATATTTTCTCAAGAGTTCACGCGATTTAAATTAAATTTGAACATCTGTGAAATATGTCGACTGTGAAATGTTAAGTCGAAATGTAACAAGCCTTGAGATAATAATATAAAAAAATATTCCTATGTAAATACTTCATCGTATAAACCTACGTAACAAGATTACAGAGTCGTTTTCTATTTCCAAGCATAATAAGAAAAAAAAGAGAGACAATTGAACGACAGGAAATCACACTAACGTCGACATATTTATTATTGTATGTGGACGTATTTTTCGAAGATGGTTCTGTTTAGGTTTCATTGTTTAAATGCCAAATCAACTCGTAGGTTATTTGATGCCTAAACCATCCTTGTTGAAGAATAGCAGAAAGTTTATTCAACCCATATCTGGGGAGATAAGGGGTTCATATCTTTCCCAAGAGTATAAGTTCAAAAGTAGACGTATTAGCGCGACTGGAATTTGAACTTGCTCATATATGAGAACGTACTTCAGCACATTAGCCACGGAAACTTTCCTCTTAGTCAAACAAACTGTGAATAGCTTGCCGGTTGCAGTTTTACTGAGGCAGTGTGAGTTCACTTGGCACTAAGTAACGTCGCGGAAACGGAGATTTCTGTGAGCGAAAAACTTTTCGTGTCTAGCATTGTTCCCACTTCATATATATAAAAGTAAAGTTGGCGACCCAAGTCGAGGATGATAAGAAGGCTCTCTTTTCAATAGCTACTACACCGAGGTGTAGAGGAGGGCGCTACTCCTTTCCTTAGATTGCTCCTTATATTGCAAGGAGGTATTAAGTACCATTTTTAAAGTCTTTGGTATGATGCAACCTGAGATAGAACCCAGGTATACCGACGCCGACTATGCCGATGACAGCGATACTGGCAAATACACCCAACCAAGCCGAAACACTACAGCAGAGTTTGGAACGAACCGCCGCAGGCATTGGCCTCCATATCAATGCACACAAAACAGAATATATGTGCTATAATCAAACAGGCGACATCTCCACACAAGACGGAACCTCTCTTAAACTGGTAGACAAATTCACCTACCTAGGAAGCAATGTCTCATCAACCGAAAAAGACATCGACACAGGGATAACGAAGGCATGAACAGCTATCGATAGGCTATCGATCATATGGAAATCAGACCTGACCGATAAAATGAAACGCAGTTTCTTACAGGCAGCGGTGGTATCGATACTGCTGAATGGATGCACTACTTGGACACTAACTAAACGGTTAGAGAAGCTAGACGGCAATTAGATAAGAATGTTGCGAGCAATATTGAACAAGTCCTGGCGGCAACACCCCACAAGGCACCAACTATACGGCCACCTGCCTCCCATCATGAAAACTATCCAAGTTAGACGAACCAGACATGCAGGACACTGCTTGAGAAGCATGGAAGAATTCATAAGTGATATACTCCTGTGGACCCCCACATATGGCCGGGTAAAAGCAGGACGACCAGCTCGAACATACATACGGCAGCTATGTGAGGATACGGGATGTCGCCCTGAAGACCTGCTAGATGCGATGAAAAATAGGGAGAAGTGGCGAGAGAGGGTCAGGGATATCCGTGTCTGTGGCACGTCAAGATGATGCTGATATATATATATATATATATATATATATATATACGTGGTGCATTCAATACGTTGCGGGACTTATTTTGTACATGCATTTAAATTTGTCATAGAATCTTGAAAATTCACTATGTTATTACTATACATCTTATGAGATGACAGACCAATGTTTATGATTTCAGGTTCAAATGAACAGTACTACAGCAATTGGAATACACCCTACTAAAGCCTGATTGTCACAGCTGGTGAATTTCAAAAATTCAATCTGGATGGGAGGACACTTTAGAAGAACGATATGCAATAAAATTCTGTTTTAAACTTAAAAATACCACAGAAACGTATGGAATACTTCAGACTGCTTTTGGAGCATCTTACATGAATGGAGCATCAGTTTTTGAGCGGCATAAGAGATGCAAGGAAGGCAGGGAGTCTGTGAGGGCTGGTGAAAGGTGTTGGAGGCGTAAGGAAGTCAATACACCAGAAATGATTGGCCAAAGGCTTAGGGTTAGGGTTAGGGTTACTTTTTTTGAGACTCCTTGGGAAGAGGCCAGCACTCTTCAAATAGGGTCAGTGGCATTTCCAACAGGACAATGTACCTGGCCACAACTCCATCCTTGTCACAGACTGTTTGACCAAGATGGGAATCAAGACAGTTCCTCAGCCTCTCTATAGCCCAGACCTTGCTCCCTGTGACTTTTGTTAATAGCCTTAGCGCAGAGGTTGTCATTATGAGACAATTGAGGAAATGAAAGAGGCTGTGATGAAGGTCATTGACACGCTCACACAAGTGGACTTCCATGGGGCCTTCGAGAAGTTGTTGGAACGGTACAACAATTGAATTGCTGCCGGAGAGATTACTACGAAGGGGACTAGAGTTTCATGTATGTACTATCAATAAAAGTGCCCATACGAAAAAAGTCTGGAAACTTATTTATTGATCCTCGTATATATCATTATCATCATCATGTCGTGCCGCCAGTATTGATATCCTTGACCATCTCTCGCCACTTCTCCCTATCATTCATCGATTGAAAAAGGTATTGGCGTAGTTGATTTTTTTGTGCCAACAGTGCCTCTCAAGGGGGATCAGCTTCATTTTTATCAATGATATATATTTCTGTGTAGATAATTATACCTGTACTAAAGAAAAAAGCTTTACTTTTAGACTCTCCTTCATATATATATATATATATATATGAGGTGGGGAGACAGCAGCAAAATCTACTTTTGGAAAATTGCATGTTCCAGGGGCTCATCCTAAAAGGCATATCTGTCCCTATCGCTTAAAATGGTTTCGGCTCAGTTGATTTTTTCGTGCCTGTGGTGCCTCTCGAGGGGGATGCCGAAGAAAGAGGAGAATTTTGAAATTTCTCCCCAGGAGATGTCCGATGTATACATCACAGAAGAGAAACCGAAGTATCACACTTTAATTGAGCAATCAATGAAAATCACAATTGCCACTTATTCTGCAAAACCAAATGACCAACTTGTACAAAACTTTGGTATTCATTAAATATATCTTAGTATGATTCGAAGAAAAACTAGTTAGTACTTCAGACCGGAATCCCTAAAAAGAAAATAGGCATGCGAGACCAATCTGCGTTAAACACATCACAAGACAAATGATTTCCTTCGGGAATTAAGGATAGTATGAGATCAACCTGACCTTTTTAACTAATGCTCTATCGAGTTTTCCTATCGATCCATATATGAATATTTTCTTGAATAAATGACTTTCAAACGGTTTTATAACTCAGTGTACTATACACTAATCAAAGAAACAAGTGTACTATTGTGACGTGGCATAAAATATTTATCCCAGGACGGGAGTTTATTTTTCGCACGTGTGAAGTCGGGGCAGTCTAGCACTTGATCCCACGCAAAATAAGTCCCAGTTAAGATTCCTTCTTCGGGCACATGGGAACTGGCAGATAATGTGGGGGTTAATTTGGGGCTAGACTGACCGCCGCTGGCAAGGGGTTTCTATTTTTCAAGTTACACATACCCACCAGACCACTTCGTTTTCCTACCCCTAGGATAACGGAAGATATGGATCTCTAGGTTGAAATAATATATGATTATTTGTAATCGGCGATTCCAATTTCCCGTGTAAATTTTTTAAAGGCGAATGGGACATTTAGCGAGAATAAATTGAAGCGAATGAAGCTGAAAAGGAACATGCAAAGGAAGGCAACTCGATAGGCAAACAACACAATGAATAAATTTCGACACGAGGGGACATTTAAAATATATCAAGGTTTTAATAGCCAAGAAATAAACAAATATTTATAGGGGTCGGCTATGTTTCTCAGTAAACAGTCACCTACATAAATGTCTCTTTCTTCTTTTTCTTTTCTTTCTACTTTTCTCTCTTTTTTCTTGAAACTTGAAAAGGTAGCAAAGTCCATTCATATGTTTAGAGTTTATGAAATGAATCTTTTCATTCCATTTCTCTTCTTTTCTTATAGCATATAATTCTCTACATGCTTCTTTCTTTAAATTGAGAGGGAGAGCATACAATTGCGATACTTTGGAAGGGTGGAGGGAGAAAACGGTTTTAAGGTTTACTTAGCTTCTTCGACGGGTTTCTTCGCAGAGTATTTTCTTTAACGGGATAGCGGGGTTCTGTAGAGCTCAGCCAGAAGGCATATGTTATCTCCTATCCAAGAACTCTATTTCTGTTTCTTCGCGCCCGGCTTTGGCTTGGCCACCTTCAGGTGGGTGAACTGCATCACTGACACCTTTGTCACCCTTATATAGCACTGGGCCTTGCTGTTTTCTTGAATAAATGACTTCCAAAGGGTTTTATAACTCAGTGTACTATACACTAATCAGAGAAACAGGTGTAACAGTAGTTCTTTTAAGCATGTTTGATTGAATAATCAAGACAAATGTTACGTTTTATTCGTTTATAAAAGTTGCGCCAGTAGCTGAAGACATTTAAGCTACAACAACACACCAGTATTAATAATAAATACTTATAAAGTAGTAATGTGCAAGTGAAGATGATGTCACTTTTGCAATATACACACCCCTGATGATGGCCCAAGATCGATCAGAAAGTATTAAGGAAATAATTAGTTATGAGAGTTTCATCAACCAATTCCAGCCAGATACCATAAAAATCAATGCGGCAGCTGGAAAGAACGTATACAAAAATGTGGATACAAAAAGAAGCCTATATGATTCAATGAAATATGCATTAATAAAGAAATGCTGCCCAAAATACACACATTATATATATATAATATATATATATATAGCTAGATAGATGGTAAACTCGTCTTGAACAAATGCAAATTCAAAGTATTTAATTTCATTTTTTTCAAGATAAAGTTTTATTCACTCATTGAAGCCTATCATGGTGGTATTCATATGCCTTCAAGTCATGAAATGTTAATGATCATGAGATAAACATTTGAGGATGATGGCCAAAGTCTGAAGCCGGTCGGGATTAACGTGTATACATGTTATTTTTTCCCAAGGTTCATCTGTCGATTCTTTCGTTTATAACGATCTCTCTCTCCTCTCCTCTTCTCTCTCTCATTCTCTTTCTCTCTCTTCTCTTCTCTCTCTCTCTCTTGCTTTCTTTGTTTCTTTTCTCACTTCATATATCTCAATCTATTTATCAATCGATCTACCCCCCTCTTCCCTCTCTCTCTTTTCGATAGATGTATATATAATTTATATATATAGGGTGTCTTAAAATAGATGCAACCTATTAATATGATAATGATTTATTACTGAGACCAAGACACAATGAGAGACACCTAGGAACCTATGTACTATAAAAAACAACACCCCTTTAAACTTGAAGCACATTAAATCAAATTATATCAGGTTCCAGGACATGTTATCTTTTTTTGAGTTTCTGGTCTCAGTAATAAATCATTATCATATTAATGGGTTGCATCTGTTTTGAAACAGTTTTCAATGATTTTGTCTCCAAATATGTAATGACGACAAATATTTTACCTCTCTGGTCCAAGACATTGTTATCAAGGATCAATAATTGTCATAGCGTACTATTGTCAAATCTAAGACAAAAAAGAACACAACATTATTATTAGTAAAGTTATTAGCAGTTACATGGGTCCCATGTATATTGAGACACCCTATTTTTATGCTGACTGCCACCTCTTGAAACGTAATAGCTGGAAATTTTGCGTGAAAATTTTGCTATTAAAGATACCCGCAAAATTTCCATGCAAAAATATCGATTAAAAACTAATTCAACTTTTTGAAAAATATACAAGATGTGTACAATTATGAAGTTCTTAGACATCTGTACCTCGTAGGATTAGAGTGGCATACGTTTATTCCACTCTTATTCTTCTCTCTGGGTCTGCAAAGCTTCAAGACAGTGACAAGCATAGCAAGATAACTCGTGACAATACAAGCATCAGCTTTTATTTCAAAAAACTTCTCTTAGACTTTTCCCTTCAAAGGATACCTACAAGCCAGCCGTGGTTTCCTACTGGAGCTTAATTCTCCGGTTTTAATTTTGAAGTTTTGCCTTCAACATGGCTTTTTCATTGGAGAGGATATCCTTCCAAGCCCCTATATATATATATATATATATATGTTTCTTTAAGAAAAACAAAAAATGGTCACATTAGGATTATAAATTTATTTCTATCCTGTTATGGGTATTGATAAGAATCAATAACACCAAAATACACATACATATATATACACACACACAGACATACACAGACACAGACACACACACACACACACACACACACATATATATATACATATATACATATATATATATATATCCAGTCATCGCTGTTCTGTAACTTCGAGAAAAGCATGTAAAAAGTCATCTCACGAGACGGAGAGTATAGTAATATTTTCCGCCGAAATAAATTTATAATGTCGAGTGTGAGTTTCCATCCGATTACAGTATATATATATATATATATATATATATATATATATATATATATACTTATACTTTATTTCGGCGGAAAATATTACTATACTCTCCGTCTATATATATATATATATATAAGTAAAATTTAGGCAATAGTCTTTCCCCTTGAGGGTGTTTTGTTTACAATAATCTTCAACATGCTTTTAGTAATTTCTTATTGATTCTTTTTTTTACTTGCCTTACAAGATCTTTAGAAATTTGATTTAATTTCATAAAAATCTCCAAAAATTTCTTTCCGGATACTTACCATCATTGATCATTTTTAAGATATAATCAAAATAATATGTTCTATTTAAATTCCAGTCTGAATTTCATTTTCAATATCTGAGACGCTTTTTATCCGTAAGGGTAGAGAGATTTTTTTAGTCGTTTTTTTCACAAAAAAAAAATAACCAAGTCGTGGATTTGTGCTCGGCCTTCCGATTCTAGTTTCCTTGACGACAGTCATTACACTAAGCTGCATCTCAAGTGTCATCGTTTAGCTAAGAAACGTCGAACTGATCCTTGATATAGAACTCGAATATTGCGAAAATAATATCCATAGGAGTCAAAGCATCGACGTTGTCAAACACGCGTAATCAGTGTGACAGCAAAACAACTGTAAAAAATCCAAGAAACGTCATCAATAATTCAACGCTTGCCGGAGTTAATTTTGCGGCACACAGCTGCAGAGAAAGGAATACGCACTGTACATTTCTTATGCAGCACAGCCGGTTGCCGAAAAAATTGCAGATCGAAAAGCGTCATCTTCGTCACGAAGAGAATTATCACGATACATACAGGATTAGCTCATATATGCAGTTAATGAATCCGTCCAGTTTTACTGCTCTTGATAGGTCTAAAAGAAAAAGTAGATCTTTAAAATTGGGCACGTCCGTAAACATTCCATTTAAAGCCGGCAAAAATGTGCTAAAAAATAACGGACACACAAACTATATATATATATATATAAGTAAATAACGGAGTAAAATCTGACGATATAAAAAAAATTGATAACGAGGTGATCCAAGCAGAAGGAGAGATTTATTGAGAAACAAAGTCGATACTATAGCGTTTCGATTCTAATGAACCATCATCAGGACTGGGAGGAATAATATTAGCGATGTTAATTCAACGAAGGATGTTTTTAAAATCGTACCAAAACATTGGGAAAAACCTATATAACAGGAAAAGTTGTCCGTTTAAACACTACATCAGCGTTTGTTTTTAAAACTGTCATGTGATTTTTAGATAATGTTATGTAGCAATTATATATTCGATTTGTTCGTCGAGAAAAATTTCGAATCAAAAGGAAGAATAAAAATAAAAATAAAAATAAAAACTTCTATACCCAAATCCTTTATACACTTTCATAATGTGATGCACTTGAAATCCACAATAAGAGTCAACCTCGAACTAATGCCAACTCATTCTCCATTAAAACTACCCCCCACACATATTCATTCCTTTACCTAATAATTCTTTCACAACATCATAATAAACAACTCAAATAAAATTGATAGCAAAACTGCCTCTTTTTCCTCTAAAACGATCCGCGATTTACTACACTTAAGTCATCAACGCAGCATAGTTTCAGACTCTATTGTTTATTGTGTTCCTTGTAGGAATTGTAACTTAAAATATATTGGTGAAACGTCAAGAAACTTTCAAGCTCCCTTGAAAGAATACGAAAAAGACATTAGAGTTGG
>CAUZXS010002938.1:32500-59493 GCA_963585895.1 Sepioteuthis lessoniana | reverse complement strand
CCCTTAAAACCTTAACATAGTATTCTTTGTTGACTGTCTGTCCAGTCAGAACCCAGTGCATGTAGATCATGCCAGTGCTGTCAAAAAAAGGGATCATCAAAAGTTTGTGGGTGGATTTGCTCTGTCTGGCCTTCTTGGGTCTGGGAGAGCCAGCCAGCTTCCACTGGAAACTCTGTCTCTTGGTCTCTAGGTCATAGCAGTAGATCCAGCTTTCATCACAGGTCACCAGAGCATCAATAACTACGGGATCTGAATTGATCAGCTCAACCATCTCCCTGCTGTCATGACAATGTCTTTCTTTCTGAACTTCTCTGAGCACACTTAAGACAACCTTCATGCAAATATTCTGCATCTTCAGTTCTTCATGAATACAGTTCCCACACTGACATCAAACTGTGCACTTATTGTCTCTATAGACACACGACGGTACTTATCCATGAAATTCTTTATTTGGCCAATCAACTCTGGTGTTCTGACTTCCTTACTCCTCCCACACCTCTCATCATCCCTCACAGACTCCCTGCCTTCCTTCACTCTCTTATGCCACTCAAAAACTGATGCTCAATTCATGTAAGATGATCAAAAAAAGCAGTCTGAAGCATTCCATATGTTTCTGTGGCATTTTTTCAAATTTTAAACAGAATTTTATTGCCTATCATTCTTCTAAAGTGTCAGATTGCATTTTTGAAATTCACCAGCTGTGACAATCAGGCTTTAGTAGGGTGTATTCCAATTGCTGCTGTAGCTGTTCATTTGAATCTAAAATCATAAGAATTGGTCAATCATCTCATAAGATGTATAGCAATAACATACTGAATTTTCAAGAGTTTACACCAATTTTAAATGCCTGTACAAAAAATGTCTGGAAACTTATTGAATACATCACGTATATATAAGGTTTATAAATATATATATATATGCTTATATATATATATATATATATATATATATATATATATATAAACATACATATGTGTGTGTGTATATATATATATATAAAAAGTAAGTAAAAGTTAGCGACCATAGTCGAGGGTGACCCGAAGGCTCCCTTTTCGATAGCTACTACACCAAGGTGTAGGGGAGGGCGCTACTCCATTCCCAGGATTGCTCCACTTTACCCTTGAACCGTACCTTATAATGCTGAGTGTTAAGCAAGGTGGTATCAAGTTCCATTTTTAAAGTCTTTGGTATGACTCGACCTGGGATTGAACCCAGGTCTCCCGGGCCATTGGCGAACACTCTAACCACTGGGCCAATGTAATATATAACATATATATATGTGTGTATATATATATATGTGTGTGTATATATATATATATGTATATAAACATGTGTATATATGTTTATATATATATATATATATTTATTTATGTTTATATATATGTATACATATACACACACATATATATATATGTTTATATACATATATATATATATACATACACACATATATGTTTATATATGTTTATAAATAAATAAACATATATATATACATATAATCTTTATATATATATGTTTATGTATATATACATATATTTATATATTTATATATATATGTTGATATATATACATATATGTATATGTTTATATATATACATATATGTATATGCTTATATATATATACATTTATGTTTTTATATATATATGTATATGTTTATTTATATATATATATATATATATGTTCATATATATACATATATGTTTATGTGTATATATATATATATATATATATATATATATGTTTTACAACCAGTGCCCACCTACTTAAATATTAGCAGATAATGGTGCAGTTTTTTCTTCAGAGCAATTCTCACAGTTCCTGAAAAAGTGGGGTGTGTGTCTTCGGTTCCAGTGTGCCTACCTGCTGTTGGGAAACAGCATAGTAGAAAAGAGCCACCAGTCTATTAAAGTGATTACAGCCAGGAAGCAATCTTCGATTCCAGAAGCAGTCTACTGGTATAATGCGATGCTGAAGGACTGTTTTCCCAACAACAGCACTGGCTAACATTGTGCTCATCTATCACTTATGGCTGTGAAGCATTGACATTCCAATGGCTCCTTGCAACACGCAAGGAAAATACAGAATAGGTGCCATAGTGTGGATTAAGACCCCACACAGCAAGTGTACATGCACGCTTAGAATGGGGCATGTTATGGAGATTATTAGTCCACAATCAGTGCAGGTCGATGGCGTGCCCCACCATGTTAAAGACCTGTGGCCAGTTGTATGGTCAAAACCATCATCAGATGATAAAAGTGACTCTGATGATAGTGCACGATTGGTATATCTAAAGTCGGATTCACTGAGTGTTGCCTCAGACATCAGCACTCTACCTGCGGACGCCAATGTGGCCAGCTGTTCAAATAGTCAACAGTATTGAAGTCCTCTTGTGTGAGCGTGTCAATGACCTTCATCACAGCCTCTTTCCTCTCCTCAATTGTCTCATAGCGACAGCCTCTGAGCTTAGGGAATAACCAAAAGTCACAGGAAGCAAGGTCTGGACTATAGGGAGGGTAAGGAACTGTTTTGTTGCCCATCTTGGTCAAATAGTCTGTGACAAGGATGGAGTTTTGGACTGGTGCATTGTCCTGGTGGAAATGCCACTGAGCTGATTTGAAGAGTGCTGGCCTCTTCCAATGGAATCTCGTCCTGAACTCCCTTAAAACCTCAACATAGTAACCCTAAGCCTAACCCTAACCCTTTGGCCAATCAACTGTGGTGTATTGACTTCCTTACTCCTCCCACATCTCTCATCATCCCTCATAGACTCCCTGCCTTCCTTCAATCTCATATGCCACGCATTTATGCAAGATGCTCCAAAAGTAGTCTGAAGCATTCCATACATTTCTCTGGTATTTTTTCCAACTTTAAAACAGAATTTTATTGCATATCGTTCTTCTAAAGTGTCCTCATGTCCAGATTGCATTTTTGAAATTCACCAGCTATGACAATCAGGCTTTACTAGGGTGTATTCCAATTGCTGCTGTAGCTGTTCATTTGAACCTGAAATCATAAAAATTGGTCAGTCATCTCATAAGATGTATAGCAATAACATACTGTATTATCAAGAATCTATGACAACTTTAAATGCCTGCACAAAAAAGTCTGGAAACTTAGTGAATGCACCACATAAATGATCATTTTTACTACATTAGTTACAAATTGGTGAACTGTAATGATTCTACTTATTAGTTAAAAATGCATTATTTTTACTTTTAGTTGTTATGCTTTAAGCTAAAAAAAAAATTATATTTTATATATATTATATCTATATATATTTTATATATATTTATATCTATATATTTTAAAGTATATTAAAATAACCAAACTAAAGGAAAGGATACTTATAAATGTTTTTAAATTTGATACAAAGTTTTAAAGTAATGAAACTTTTTAATATCTAGTTTAACGGCA
The DNA here is from genome assembly GCA_963585895.1 of Sepioteuthis lessoniana. Taxonomy (NCBI): domain Eukaryota; kingdom Metazoa; phylum Mollusca; class Cephalopoda; order Myopsida; family Loliginidae; genus Sepioteuthis; species Sepioteuthis lessoniana. Next base: position 56,078 of record CAUZXS010002938.1, on the reverse strand, counting down.
CTATGCAACCATTACTATTTTTTGTTTGATTAAAAACAGTTTTATTATTGATAATTCGACAATTAATAATACTGTGTAAAACTGAAAACATGACAGTATTCCCCAAACAAAACCATACCTCCCCTCAATATCTTTTTAAAAATTAAAAAGTGGATTCTCAAGTTGAAGGCAACTCTCTAAAATTTTCTGTTTTAATTTATTCTTGTGGGGTGAATAGATAAAAGCTGTAATTAAGAGGATAATTAATCTAGCTTGAAAATTTACCCCTAAATTTAAGTAGTAAGAGAAATATTTGTTAAAGAGGTTTAATCAACCCTTTCAGATATTACTTAATTCCTAGCTATGCCCTGGAAGTGCTGTGTGTTTGCTTGCAAAACAAATTACAGGAGCCAGCAAGACAAAACTATGTGTGGTGAGATTAATAAAATACCAGTTTATCATTTTCCAAAAAACAATGAGAGCGAACAATGGATAAAATCAGTTCCAAATGCCAATCTAAATGTCACTAACAATACTGTTATTTGTCAACAATACTGGCTTTCAAATTTTAATACCATAGAAATTCATGGAAAAATATGTCCAAAAAATCCACCATCTGTATGGCCAGGTGTGCCAAGTAGTCAAATACCAACACCCTCAGCCATTCAAAGGAATATAAAATACCTCCAGTACTGTTAGAAATCAAATTGCTGATGAACTTAAACCTTTGTTAGAATTAGATAAAATTAGTTATAGAAATTTGAAAGAAAGTCTACTTAACAACAAAAAAGACTTTGTATGTCCAGTCATAGCATTTTTGGATGAAAATATTTTAACTGTTCAATCATCAAAATTTGTTGATGATATTCCTCTCTTTATGTTGAGAATTTAAAACAATTTGCACTTTGAAACATTTCAGTATGGAGTTAAGTGTTATATTAGCAGCCTGTCCATAAACTATCAAATACAGTTGATACTTAGTCAAAACTGGAAGAAATCATTCGATATTTAAATTCTATGGCTTTTGAGTCAACAATTTTTAGCAATGGCTCCCAAAATGGTTGGAATAAAATATAGTTATACGTGCTTTTGGGTACTATGCAACATCATGGACATTGTATAATAGATTAACAGACGATTTTCAATTACCCGCATTAGCAACATTAGGAAGGATGACATCAAAAGTTTCAAAACTCAACAAAAAAACTTTTTTGTTATCTATATTTAATACACTTAATCATATTTACCAACCCCTCCGCTCGGGCAGGATATGACACAAGGTCAATTTTTAAGCGGAGTTTAACAGGTTTGAATTCAGAGTTTTCCTTCTCCTAGACTAGTTGCCTCACCAAGTCTGAAGAACCTAGTCTGCCCTACTATTTACCCATAGCTGGAGGGAGAATAATTGGATTCATACCTTTCCCAAGGGTATTAGTGCTATGTGAAATGCAATCAGTCTCGTCCAGGATTTGAACTCGTGTCGCCGTGTCCATTTCCTACAACGATAACCATTACACCACGGGCACCTCCTATTTAATACACTTAATACCAGTCAAAAAGAATGCATAATTTTCCATGATGAAGTATATATAAAAAAATGTTGCTATATCATGGTAAACAATTATTTGGTAAATCAGTTGACAATCCATCTCTACTTGCACAAACAGTACTTGGCATAATGTTGCTATGTCTCAAAATAGATTCCAATTTCAAAATTAACATCAGCCTTTTTATTTAAACAAACTGAGTTAACAGTCCAGGCCATCACATCTGTACCAGCTGATGTAAAAGCTATTATATGTGATGGCAACTGAGTAAATCAAGCTTTTTTTAAATTACATTCAACACTTCCTTAAAAACCTTGGTTAACTGAAGACAATAAACATTTGCTTTTTGATTATGGTCACCTATTGAAAAATATTCACAATTTGTGGCTGACAGAAAAAACAGAACTAATCATTGATGATGATGGAGTAAGACCAGTTGCAAAATGGGCACAACTTAAACAGTTATATCATTTTGAATCTGAAAGACGAGTCAAACTTTCAGATTTAAATGAAATTTCCATTGCTCCAATGCCAACAGAAAGACAATGGGTTTTTACTTGCCTCAGACCATTTTCTGAAAAAACATATAATGCACTTCTCTCTCAGTCTGGAATAAATGTAGATAAGAATGAAACTGCTCTCTTCATAAACAAGGTTTTGACATGGTGAAAAATTGTTAATGTTAAGTCTCTTCAAATTGATAAATTACATAATGATCCCCTACAAGCAGAAATCAGATCTCCAAATGATACCTGACTTGATTTTGAAGAAGCTACTGCCCTAACGCACAGGAGAAAATGATAAATAATACTTTCTGGCTCGGCAGCCCGACTGGTGTCGGCTAACAGCATATATGCACGCTAGCATAGCCACTTCTGGACTCAAAGCCAATCAACACACTGGGAATGAACGAGACCACCTGCACATGGTGGAACGCCCCGATGTACATATAATCTTCCCTTTCTGATGCTCAAATGAGTATTTACTTTCCTGCGTAAATGAACACGTGAACTACACGCAAGTACAGAACTTTAACAGATTTTATCCTTGAATTTCGTGAAATGGCTGGCAGTCAAGGTAATCGTAAAAAACAATTATCCCAAAACACTGCTACTGCCATACATCATACTTGCAATAGAATTGTTAGTCTATGCCGATACCTTTTAGCTACAAATCATAAATATGTACTACTTGAGCAATTTTCAACTGATCCATTAGAAAAAGAATTTGGTAAACTTCCCCAAGAATCAGGTGGCACCAATTTTATTAATGTTCAACATTGTATTGAAAAGCTGCATATTAAGCAGACATCTTTACTTTTAAATCAAAATGTAAATATTGATGAATTTGATGTTAATCCAGGTCACCAATGTACATCTTGTGATTATAAACTTTGTGAGGAAGGTTCAGAAATATTTGACAATCTGAAAAATTTAGAACCAGCTCTTTCTAATGAAATAAAAATGGCTCTTGTGTACATAGCTGGATATATTACAAGAAATGATTATCAATCCAGTGAATGTGAAACCCATTTTTATTATGAAAAGTATAGAAAATATACTAATTTAACTGGCTGTGGAAAACTAAAAGTTCCTTCTGACCATAATAGCCAATGGTAATTTTTCTGTTTCATCCTTTTCCATACAATAAAGGAAAAGGTTTGCTATAAATCATTAAGTAACATTTTTATGCTTATTTCTGAGTTTCATTTTTTCAACATGGAGAAAAAGCATGCTTCTATTTTTACAAATATAGTTTTGAAAAATTTTTGCAAACATGGCACACCCAAATTAAAAAAAGAACCAGCTCTAAAAGTTTTGAAACTTTCCTAGAATGATTTTGTTTTATTTGTCTATATTTCTGAGATGATTGACTGTTATATACACACTTTGGCTGGTATCTTGAAGCCTTCTTGGGTTCTGTTTGTCAAATCTAGTTACTGTTATGTAAATTTAAACCAAACTCTTTATTCATTCACAGGAAATAGATTGAATATACACCTGTATATAATATAAATATTTCTGATTCAAGATTATGGGTATTATATCTTTTACCAGAAATCATAATCACCCCTTTGTGTTGTTTAATAATTATCAATGTCCAAAGCAAAAATACATATTTTTGTTTATTTAACTTTCAACACCTCCTATTATCCTCAGGTGTGAATTAAAATGTTATTCTAAGTATTTTCCAAATTGGCTGATTTAATTTTCTTCTAAATTTTCTGAAAATCATACATTTTTCAATAGGCCCCTAGTTCTGGCTCTCAGTTGTGCTATGAATTGGCCTGTAGTATAGAACACCATGGATATTAGTGATAAATATATGTTAATAGTAAGAAACTAATTTTATGCACTTCAGGAGACATTAGAAACACTTACTCTGAATGACAAATATGAGAACTTCATCAATACCCACATAGAAGTGGCAGCAGAATGCATAAAGAGCTAAACCCATGGGAGACATTAGAGGTTAGAAAAAAAGCATGCAGACATAAAAACTGCATCCCTATGCAATAGGAGGAACCCAACTAATATCAACGCTCAGAAACTTAAGAAGGCACAAAATAAACTAACTAATGTATACCTAAAAGAATAAACAGAATATATCCAAAATTAGATGAATAAGATTAGAAACTTGGTTGAAGATAGACAATGTAGAATAGCATGGCAGACAGGAAACTAAGTGAATTGAAGGAAGAGCATTGCGATAGCTAAACTAAAAGCTACCAGCCAAGAAGAACGAATACACCTATGAAAACAACATTTGAGAATTTACTCGGAAAACCTCCAAAAGATACAGATGAACCCATCACAAAAATTATTAGTCATCAACTAGACATCAAACTAGGAAAGTTTATGCAAGAAGAACTCAACTTAATACTAAGAAAAATTAAAAATAGGAAAGCTGCAGGGCTTGAAGAAATACACCCAGAAGTATGGAAAACAAGGAAATTCAACAACATACTGCTCTGATACTGCAACACCATATATAATGAAAACACAAAAGACAGATAGACAAAGGGATGCATCCTCCCATTCCCCAAGAAGGGTGACTTCAGAATAGCCAAGAACTACTGAGGTAAAACCCTTATATCCTTAGTGGCCAAGATCTACAATACTCTACTATACAACCACATAGAACCTAAAATGAGAAAATATCTAGAAAGAACCACAATGGCTTTTGGAGAAATCGATCCACGACATCACAAATTCTAGAAGGTTCAAAAAACCTTGAGGCAACACTATTACTTGTAGACTTCTCCAAGGCATTTGACTCCATACACAGAGAGAGGATGGAGGAAATACTTCTTGTTTACAGTCTCCCCAAAGAAATCGTCACAGCAATAATGATGCTATATAAAAACACAAAAGTAAAGTTCGCTCACTGGATGGAGACACAGACAACTTCAACATTGTAGTAGATGTGCTGCAAGGAGATACATTAGTCCTATACCTGTTTATTATCTGCTTAGACTATGTGCTTTGAATGTCTATAGATTGAATGAAAGAAAACAGCTTCATGCTGGCAAAGGAAAGGAGAAGATACCCTGCACAAACTATTAGAGATGTGGACTTTGCTAATGACATAGCGCTTCGGGCAAATACACATGCCCAAGCCGAATCCTTGCTAAATAGTTTGGAACAGACAGCAGGTGGAGTAGGCCTCCATGTCAGTGCAGTATATATATATATATATATATATATATATATTTTAATATTTAATCCGAGGAGGAAATCCAAGGGATAGGAGTATCCAATTTGACTGCTCAATGTCAACTGCTATTGATGTATAGTTGATTTTGGATCAAAAATACATCAACACTGAACATGCAGAGCTAAAAAATCTTTTTATATAAAAAACAAAAAGAAAAAATTCACTTCCTTGGTGTCATTATAAATTTATTTTTCCTGATAACACGAATTATATTATTCAATATTGATGAAACATAATAGTTTCAGCGAAAGTATGAATGCAAATTTTGTCAATAAATTTAAATAACTCACATACCACTATTTACTTTTTCCGGGATGAATTTTTTTAATGTTCAATATTTTTTAGGGATAACTGTTTTTTTTGTTTTTTATAGGATTGTATAAACATTGTATAAATGAAAAATAATAATAAATATAATATCTCCACCATTAAAATTTTTTTTCTTGATTAAAAAATATGGTAAAATATATCAAATAATTATTTTAATTAAAAAATTACTTTAACTTAAAATAACAAAGAAAAAAAAAAGAAATTTTTTTCAAATCCTATTATCGCAAGAAGTATTATAAGAGCACCCAAATGAAAATTTTGGTTATACATCTGATGATGGTTTCATAACAAGAAATAAAGTTCCAATGATAGCAAGAAAGTGATTTTTTCTTTTTGTTTTTAAATAAAAAGATTTATATATATATATATATGTATATATATATATATACACACATATACATATATAAATGTAAGTATATATATCTATATATATATAAGTATACAAATCTATATACATACATATAAGTATATCTATCTATATATACATATATATATAAGTTGGCGACCATAGTCAAGGGCAACCAGAAGGTTCCCTTTTCAATAGCTACTACACTGAGGTGTAGGGGATGGTGCTACTCCTTTCCCTGTATTACTCCACTTTACCCTTGATACGTACCTTATATTACTGAGTGTTAAGCAAGGAAGTATCAAGTACCATTTTTAAAGTCTTTGGTATGATGCGACCTGGGATTGAACCCAGGTCTCCCGGACCAGTGGCGAAAACACTACCGACTAGACCAATGAGCTGGTCTACATATATAAGTATATATAAATATATGTATATGTGTAAGTGTATATATATATATATGTATATGTATTGCTTTAGCTGTGTAAGTATATATATATATATATATATATATTGCCAGCTCATTCTTTATTTTTAAGTTCTTCTAGATTTTTCATTATTTCTGTGAATAGTTCTGCATTATTTTGATAGTAGGTTGCAATGTATGCTAGGGGTTTTTCGGGTTTTTTCGGGTTTCTTAATTCTCTTTGTGATATATATTCTGCTAATTCCAATCCTTTATTTATTAGTGTTGTTGGGTATCCTCTCTGGTATAGGGTTGTGTGTAGTTCATTAAGGTGAGTTTTTTTTAAGGTTTTTCTCTGTGATTATTGTGTGTATTCTATGTGCTAGATTGTAAGGGATAAATTTTAGACATGTTTTGGGGTGGTGGCTTTTGAAGTGGAGGTATTGTAGGGTGTCTGTTAGTTTGTGGTAGATATCTGTGATGATTTGGCCATTTACAATTTTTATAAGGATGTCTAAAAATGGTAGTTCTTTTGAGCTGTGTTTCATAGTAAATTTTATTTTGGGGTGTAGGTTTTGTATTAGGTTGTGTAATTCATTGATGTCTCCCCATGGGCATTTCCAGAATATGAAACAATCATCCAAATATCTTTTTCATGATCTGGTAAATTCTTCTTTTATGTCGTTGCCATATTTTTTACCTATTATTTCATATAGGTTTTCTTCTAAATATGCAAGGGTTAGGGTAGCATATGTTGGCACCATTTTAGTTCCCATAGCTGTTCCTAGTGTCTGGATATAGTTAATGTTATTGAATTGGAAGGAGTTATTATTTCTATACCCTCTATGATAATTTTTTTGTAAAATCTTGGGTGTAATGTGTCTGGGTATTTATCTATCCAAAATGAGATGGTTTGTTTTCCTAATTCATGGGGGATATTGCTATATAGGTTTGTGACATCAAATGTGGCTATGAGTGTGTTGGGATCAATTTTTTCTGGTATGGAGTTTATAAAATCAATGTTGTCCTTAATATAGTTTTTTTTTTTATCTTTGTTCATGGTTTTAGAAGTCTAGTCGAAGTGGAATCAACCTATTGGGGGGTAGTCAAATTATTTAACACGCAAAATAAACTGATGGATGTTCACCAATCAGACATAAGCAAAATACTGCTCTGCTTTTTCCACCTCACACTTAGTTTCTTATATGCTCATTAAATCTCGCCACTTCATGTGGGCTTATCACATTCTCCTCCATAAAATAAGTCACATCTCTTGCATCCTTTTCTTCTTCTGGTTTCCGTGTGCCAGTAGCAGAGAGAGTACACCTTCTGTTTCTTCGAGTTAAGATTGTTTGTGGCATTACTACTACAATCTTATTGAGAAAAGGTTGTAGTAAAATGTCTATTAGTTTGCAAAGTCTGCTAATCAGGCATGACAGGCCTGCTACAATGGGTCTAAATTTAAGGTCACAGTCTATATATTCAGATTTTGGTGTTTCTACAGCGTTTTTCATTTGTTTGGACTTGTGAATTTTTGGTAGTCTGTAGAAGTTACTGGTTATGGAGATATTGTTTGTAAAGAAGTCTTTTTCTTTTTTAGTTAGAGATTTATTGTGTATGTTTGTATCTATTAGTTTGTAGTTGGTTTCATCTTTCTTGGATTTTTGTTTTGTAGTACGTTTTATCTAAGATGACTACGGCATTTTCCTTGTCTGCTTCTTTTATAATTATGTTTTAATTTTCCTGTATATTTTTTAAGGCTAGTCTTTATTTTTGTGAGAGGTTACTTTTTGTTGTTTTTTCTTTTGGTTGATATTCCATAATTTCTCGAAGAATGTGTTTTGTTCACTATTGTTGTTTTTGTCTGGTAAGAATTTGGTCTTATTTTTTACTAGGGAGTCATCTGTATCTTTTTTATTTTTGAATTTTTCTATTAGCGTAAATTTTCTTTCAAATTCTTTGAGGTCTTTTTAAGTTCTCCAATGTTGCTTTTTGGAGCAGGGCAAAATTTAAGATCTAGTTTGAGTAAGTTTATTTGGTCTTTATTTAACTTGTGTGTAGATAAGTTTATAATTTTTGGTTTAATGTTACTTTGTTTTTTTCCTCCCGTTCATTTTGTCTAAAAAATGGTTTTTGCATTTCTTAAAAAAATAGTAATTTTTGTTTGTATTTTCTGAATAAAGATTTTTTTGTGTTGTCGTTCATAGGGTGGCTTTTATTTTATATGAATGGGTTTGTTTTGTTTTTTCCGGAATTGTATGCGTAGTAGTTTGACCATTTTTGTTGTGTGTAGGAGTCGTATGCATAGTACTCTGGCCATTTTTAGTGTGTGTAGAAAAACCATTCAAACTACAAACACAAGTGAATTCAAGTTTCATTGAACACACAACAACAAAAACATTTCAAATATCAATGAAGGGTAAAGCAGACTAAGGTAAACACATTCTAAGAAAAAGAGAGGATGACCACTAACTGCAAACACAAGTGAGTTCAAGTTTGATTGAGTAGCCCATTAACAAGGCCTTGTGCCATATATGGCCTCTGACGAAAGCAACAAGCTGGAAACATACGTGTATGTAAAAACAAAATAAATAAATGAATTCTAAAAAATACAAATCTCTTCGTGGACCTACTCATTTTTAAATATTTTTATTCTCTCTTTGGAAACATAACAAAAAGAAATATATATATATATATATATATATATATATTTGTGTGTGTGTGTATATATATTTATATATAAGTATATGTATATTTAGGCAGCATTTCTTCGTTAATGCAAATTTCATTAAACATAATAGACATTTTATGTCTACATATTTTCTTTTGGATCCGTTCGAATTCCCGTATTACTTTTATTGTATTCTGGGGGAATTGATTTATGTATTGTCCATAGTTGCATGTATCCCTAGTACTTTCTGCCCGACTTTGGGCCATCATCAGGGGAGGATCTACTACAAAAGTGATGTAACTTTTGTTTTAGCATATTACAACTGTGTAAGGGCGTCTTTGCCGTTGAAGGTTGTGGCGTTTGTTTTTGAATGTGATTCTATATTTAGTGCCAGTAGCTAAAGACATTTAAGTACATTAGCACTGGTTTGAAAATTAATTCTATTAAGTGTTGGCTGTAGGTTTCTGATATGTAATGCTTCGAGAATCTGAAGTTTTTGTTTATTATTTTGATGTTCTAATATTGTTGTGTTGTCGGTGAGAATTTTCCGTAGCTGTGCCGTTGGGCATGAATGTTTTTTTAAATGTTGAGCTATTGAACTTGTGTCTGAAAGGTGCATTGTCAGTCTCCTCGACAGGGTAGTTGAGGTTAAACCAACATATATATTATTATTATCAGAGATACAATCTCCTAAAGGACATTTAAATTTATATATAACGTTGGTTTTTTGCAAAACTCCAATCGAGGGAGAGGAATTATTTCTAATGACTAGATTCGAGGTTTTAAACTTATTATAATATATAACGAGTTTTATTTTTTTATTAGGATCAGTGGGGAGTATGTTTTTGTGAATCAATGTTTTCAAGATTTTTTCATCGGATTTGTAATTGTAGTGCATTTGGTTACGATAAAAAAGTTTGATATATGTTTGTTGGCTGGATGGAGTAGTACACTGTTCATTTTGTTGGTTAACATTTTTGATCATACGTTTAATTTGTTCATCAACAATATAGTTAGGAAACCCATTGTTGATGAGAGCCTGTTTTATGTTTTCTACCTCTTTATAAAATATTGTTTTGGAGGAGGAGATTAGTTTGGCACGGGATATTAGATTATGAATAATTGCTTTTTTATATCTGAAGGGGCATTCACTTTTAAAGTGGAGGGTACAGGAGTTGTTACTAGAGGGTTTTTTGTAAGTGGAGGTAGTGAAGTTATTATTGTTGTTAGCATCAATAAGAACATCTAAAAAGGAAATTTTATTGTTTTTGTTTATTTCATGAGTAAAGTTAAGGACTGAATTGTTTTGGAAGGTGTCTTGTAGTATGTTGATTTCGTTAATATTATTAGTAAGAATAAGGATGTCATCAACATATCTTAGGTATATTGGAGGTTTTTTTGTGCTATTAAAAATTCTATTTTCGAGATCGGACATGTAGAAATTACTGAAAATTGGGCCTAGGACAGACCCCATAGATACGCCATCAGTCTGAACGTAAATATTTCCAAGATGGTCATAAAATGGAACTTCAGTAGTACATGTTAAGAGTAGTTTTCGAAGTATATTAGAGTTGATTTTAAGAGGAGGAAGAGATGGGTTATTATAAATATTATTTATAATAATATCAATTGTTTCATTAACAGGTACATTAGTAAATAAATTTTCTACATCGAGTGAGGCTAATATACCATTATTGGGTTTAATTGTATGAAGAACTTGAATTAATTCATGTGTAGATTTTATGTTGTATTTGCTAGGTAAGTATGGTGAAATAAGCTGTTTTATTGTTTTTGTGAGTTGATAAATTGGTGTAGGTATTTGTGATATAATAGGGCGTAGAGGATGATTAGGTTTATGTATCTTTACGGTCCCGTAAAGATAGCCAGGTTTATAATCGCCAATTATTTTGGGTAGTTTTATGCTATTAAGTTCGGCATTATTAGCAGTGATTAGTTTATTAATTTTTGATTTTAGTTGGTTGGTGGGATTCTTATTTAATTTTTTGAATTTTGTGTGGTCATCGAGGATATTTTGTAGTTTTGAATGGTAATCTGTTTTATTGAGTACTACAAAAATGTTTGTTTTATCAGCTTTTTTTATGGTGATGTTAGGGTGGTTGCGTAATTCTTTAGCAGCAGATTTTAGTTGATGTGTTAATAATGTAGGTTGTTTTTTATTGTATCTATTTTTGATGGCTTCAGCCTTAAGGAGATCACGGAATTCGGGTTTGACTGAGATTACCTTATTATCCCGGAGTTTTAAAATGTTTTGGTATAAAATTTCAATTTCTGTATTCTTGTTGATGCTGGTATATCCTTGGAATAAATGGCAGTTGGGTCCTAAGTTGAGGAAATCTTTTTGTTGTGGAGTTAAATTACAGTCCGAGAGATTGATAAATTTGTCAATATTATTAGGAATAAGTAGATGTCCTTTGTAGAGATTGTTGAGCTTTTTTTGAAGTGTAAGTTTGTGGTCGTAATCACTTTTGTTAATGATTACGGAAAGTCTGTTATCTAGTTCGTGGAGTTGTGCAGGTGTAATAGAGCTTTCAAGTTTGTCTCGTATTTTTTGTGATTCAAGGTTGAGTGAATGGATGTTATTCTTACAGAGTGTAATTTGTCTCTTCACGAGATCACGTCTGTATTCCAAAGTGCTGTTATATTTATGAGCTGCAGGATCATGAAGTTTAAAATATGTATATTTAGGCAGCATTTCTTCGTTAATGCAAATTTCATTAAACATAATAGACATTTTATGTCTACATATTTTCTTTTGGATCCGTTCGAATTCCCGTATTACTTTTATTGTATTCTGGGGGAATTGATTTATGTATTGTCCATAGTTGCATGTATCCCTAGTACTTTCTGCCCGACTTTGGGCCATCATCAGGGGAGGATCTACTACAAAAGTGATGTAACTTTTGTTTTAGCATATTACAACTGTGTAAGGGCGTCTTTGCCGTTGAAGGTTGTGGCGTTTGTTTTTGAATGTGATTCTATATTTAGTGCCAGTAGCTAAAGACATTTAAGTACATTAGCACTGGTTTGAAAATTAATTCTATTAAGTGTTGGCTGTAGGTTTCTGATATGTAATGCTTCGAGAATCTGAAGTTTTTGTTTATTATTTTGATGTTCTAATATTGTTGTGTTGTCGGTGAGAATTTTCCGTAGCTGTGCCGTTGGGCATGAATGTTTTTTTAAATGTTGAGCTATTGAACTTGTGTCTGAAAGGTGCATTGTCAGTCTCCTCGACAGGGTAGTTGAGGTTAAACCAACATATATATTATTATTATCAGAGATACAATCTCCTAAAGGACATTTAAATTTATATATAACGTTGGTTTTTTGCAAAACTCCAATCGAGGGAGAGGAATTATTTCTAATGACTAGATTCGAGGTTTTAAACTTATTATAATATATATTTTTTTATCGTAACCAAATGCACTACAATTACAAATCCGATGAAAAAATCTTGAAAACATTGATTCACAAAAACATACTCCCCACTGATCCTAATAAAAAAATAAAACTCGTTATATATTATAATAAGTTTAAAACCTCGAATCTAGTCATTAGAAATAATTCCTCTCCCTCGATTGGAGTTTTGCAAAAAACCAACGTTATATATAAATTTAAATGTCCTTTAGGAGATTGTATCTCTGATAATAATAATATATATGTTGGTTTAACCTCAACTACCCTGTCGAGGAGACTGACAATGCACCTTTCAGACACAAGTTCAATAGCTCAACATTTAAAAAAACATTCATGCCCAACGGCACAGCTACGGAAAATTCTCACCGACAACACAACAATATTAGAACATCAAAATAATAAACAAAAACTTCAGATTCTCGAAGCATTACATATCAGAAACCTACAGCCAACACTTAATAGAATTAATTTTCAAACCAGTGCTAATGTACTTAAATGTCTTTAGCTACTGGCACTAAATATAGAATCACATTCAAAAACAAACGCCACAACCTTCAACGGCAAAGACGCCCTTACACAGTTGTAATATGCTAAAACAAAAGTTACATCACTTTTGTAGTAGATCCTCCCCTGATGATGGCCCAAAGTCGGGCAGAAAGTACTAGGGATACATGCAACTATGGACAATACATAAATCAATTCCCCCAGAATACAATAAAAGTAATACGGGAATTCGAACGGATCCAAAAGAAAATATGTAGACATAAAATGTCTATTATGTTTAATGAAATTTGCATTAATATAAGTATATATATACATATAAATATATATCCACCTTGTCAGCTAGGGTTGTAGAATACGCTAACTGCACCTCTGTAGAGGGGTAAGACCCCCCAATGGAGTCACCTGTTGACTGTCGGTGGCAACCCATAAGGCATAAGGACGGTATCCTGGTGGTTGAGTAGTAATTGATCTGGCGACAGAGTGGTCAACAGCTTGCAACACACCACTTTGGTCCTTACTTAGTCTGATGGGCGGTTGGATAGGTCCGATCTGATCAATTGGCTGGTCATGTCAAGCCCTAGCACCTATATGTTTTTTCCCGATCACACTTTTAAATCTGCACTTGCAGCAAGTTCCCAACCCTTATCTGTTAGGTGCTAGAAGGAAGTGGCTGAGGGTCAGTTGTGTTGAGAGAATAAAAATTTGACCAATGCTGAGAACCTGAAATTGGCAATGGCTCAGAAACCTACCCTCAACTTGAGTATACTGGTTCCATATCCCTGTCTCAACCAAGGTGAATGGGTTACCTCCTTGGTTCATTCCCAACACAAGTTGGACGCCATGGTGGGTGGTGTAGCACAGAGCCAGTGAAAAAGATACAGCATATATGGCATCTTCAAATAAAAAAAACTAAATGAAACCTGTCAGAATCAGACTTGGAGAATGAGGCAGCAGACTTCCCCAGATTCATTGTTATTGAATCTTTGGAGGAGGTCTGCCTAGCTAAATACTCACCTTTCCTCATAGAAAAATGAATTTCAACAAGGCCTAGTCTGAAAACTGATAAGAAAACAAGGAATGGCAACTTGCTTGTTGAGGTGGACAGCTGGAGGCAGGCAGAAAACATTAAAAATGAAAACCTTTCATACGACAAAATGCAGCGCCTACCTGCATGAGAAACTCAATACTTCTAAGGGAGTTATTAGGAGTAGGGAGTTGGCATTAGCTACAGAAGAGGAGATAGCATCAGCTCCGGGAAAACAGGGAATTAAAAATATAAGAAGAATCTACATCAGAAAAGGCAAAGAATGAATCCAGACCAACACTTATATGGCGCCTTCAATAAGTTTCCAGACTTTTTTGTACAGGCATTTAAAATTGTTGTAGACACTTGAAAATTCAGTATGTTATTGCTACACATCTTATGAAATGACTGACCAATTTTTATGATTTCAGGTTCAAATGAACAGCTATAACAGCAATTGGAATACACTCTACTAAAGCCTGATTGTCACAGCTGGTGAATTTCAAAAATGCAATCTGGATCTGAGGACACTTTAGAAGAACGATATGCAATAAAATTCTGTTTTAAACTTGGAAAACATGCCAGAGAAATGTATGGAATGCTTCAGACTGCTTTTCAACCATCTTGCATGAATTGAGCATCAGTTTTTGAGTGGCATAAGAGATTCAAGGAAAGCAATGAGTCTATGAAAGATGATGAGTGGTGTGGGAGGAGTAAGGAAGTCAATACACCACAGTTGATTGGCCAAAGGGTTAGGGTTACTATGTTGAGGTTTTAAGAGAGTTCAGGAAGAGATTCCGTTGGAAGAGGCCAGCACTCTTCAAACCAGGCCAGTGGCATTTCCACCAGGACAATGCACCAATCCACAACTCCGTCCTTGTCACAGATTATTTGACCAAGATGGGTATGAAGACAGTTTGTCACCCTCCCTATAGTCGAGACCTTGCTCCCTGTGACTTTTCCCTAAGCTCAGAGGCTGTCGCTATGAGACAATTGAGGAGATGAAAGAGGCTGTGATGAAGGTCATTGACACTCTCACACAAGAGGACTTCCATGGAGCCTTCCAGAAGTTGTTGGAATGGTACAACAAGCGCACTGCAGCCGGAGAAAATTACCTCGAAAGGAACTAGAGTTTCATGTGTGTACTATCAATAAAAGTGCCTATACAAAAAAAGTCTGGAAACTTATTTAATGATCCTCGTACATCCTGACATTTAATCAGCCCCATACTCCCAAGGTGACGATCGGCTATTGTCTTGAAACAGTGCTTCAAATGCCAAAAATATGAACTCCATAGGGAAGCCCGTAGAGGATGACAGATATGTGCAAAATGCGGTGAAAAGGACCTGAAACACGTGGAGGAAGTTTGCTTGAAAGAAATTAGATGTGCAAACTGCCGACAAGATCATCCAGCTTATGCAAGATCTTGCATTGTTTACAAAAAAGAAAAGGAAATAACTGAGGTAAAACACAAGAGGAATGTGTTCTTCTGGAAACAAGGAGAATTGTAGGGAGCTACATAGGAGAAAGCAGCTATGCCTCTGAAGACAACAAATATAGAACAATCGTGGAGAAATTGATCCAGTTCGAAGCCAATGATGTGCCAAAGTTTCAGGAGCACCTGAAAAAAACGACACTCGGTTGAATTTTACCAAGTACCAGCACAGCAACTGGTTGGGAATGGAGAGAGATCCAATGTTGTAGTCCAAACAAAAACACACACAGGATCTACCACTCCAACACTGACTACTCCTAAAAGTGCAAAATCTCCCAGAAACAGCCGTAACATAAGTCACCAATCCGTCCACCAAAAAGCATTAAAGACAAACTAAAAAAACTTGTCTCCCATAAGACCAGAACAACTTAAACAAAAATCACAAGCTCCCATTGTTAAGCAGTGAAAATACAGATGAACACCAAAGTGAACAAGGAAAGACCAGGAAGCACATTCAAAATGCCCTCAAGAACAAAGTTACCTATAAGAACCAAGCAGTGCAATACTCAGTGATTAACAAAACCCCTACAAAGAACCTATAGTATAGAAAGTATGGATAGCGATACAGACCGCATAGTTGCCAGCCTTAATCTTCAAGAAATAATGACTACAATACGTGAAACCACTTAACTGTGGGCAAACTCATAAGCTCAATCACCTTTTAAAATGTTAATCTCTTACATATCATATGCATCTATTTTGATGTTTGCAAACAAATGACTGATGTTAAATTCTTACTGTTACGTAGCAACTTTCATAATAAATTAACTGTGTGAAACAAATGAGGAAAAGTAAATAGAATGATTTGCACTGGATAGAAATGCTTAAAATCTTTTAACTGTGAAGGAAAATGAGCTCAGGTCTGTTTAAAATCTTATTAGAAAAATGATCACAAACCATAAGCATTTAATATATGAATCTAGATAGGGTTTGTCATTGAACTATCTGCAATGTTTGATTTGACATAAAAACAAACCATCTTATGAAGAACTATTTTTGACACTTGAAATGAGTACTAATGTTAAGCTGAATTGTTTGGAATAGAACTGTTTTTACATTTGACTGAGTGTAAACGGAAACCGTACTTATGCTAAATTGAACTGTCTGAAATAGAACTGTTTATATGTATGACATTGATTTGGCATTGAATAACCTAAAATGGTTGATATGCCATAAAACTAAACAAAACCAAACCTAAATATGGTTGGTTGGTTGTTTGGGTTTTATGGCATATCAACCTTTGTAGGTTATTTAATGCCAAATCCATTAAACAAATAATCAGTTCAATTTAAAACAATTCAGTTTACCATGAGTACACATTTTTCAAAAACATTTCTATTTCAAACTATTCTAACAGTTCTGAGTTAATTCAGTTGAGTATAAGTATAGAGTTTTTTTACACACAGTTAAAAGTCAAAAATGTTTTATATTAAACAATTCAATTTAGCATAATTACATTTTCAATATCAAAAACAGGTCTTTTTCAAACAATTCAGTTTAGCATAAGTACACAGTTTAATTGTCAAAAATATTTCTATTTCAAGCTATTCAGTTTAGTCAAACAGTTCTAA
Organism: Sepioteuthis lessoniana; assembly: GCA_963585895.1. Taxonomy (NCBI): domain Eukaryota; kingdom Metazoa; phylum Mollusca; class Cephalopoda; order Myopsida; family Loliginidae; genus Sepioteuthis; species Sepioteuthis lessoniana. Next base: position 39,053 of record CAUZXS010002938.1, on the reverse strand, counting down.
TTCAAACAATTCAGTTCAGCATAAGTATGCAGTTTAGATCTATTTAACCCATAGATAGGACCCTATTAGGTGCTACCATTTTGGGCCAGAGTGGACCTGGGAGCAATGGCAATGAAAGGGTGCTCTACATCCTCCAAAGCCCTAGTATCACTAGAACCTCACCATTAGATTGTTTAAAGTCATATCAAGGACACTCGTTTGGGAAGGGTCTTACCCCTCTGCAGAGGTGCAGGCGGTGTATTCTACAGCCCCAGCTGACTGGACAATACACAAAGTTAAATGTCAAAACAGTTTTATTTCAGATAATTCAATTTAGCATAAGTACACAGTTTAGACATCAAAACACTTCTATTTCAAGCAATTCAGTGTAGTATAAGTACGCTATTCCAATGTCAAAACAGTTCTATTTTAAACAATTCATTTTAGCATAAATACGCAGTTTAAATGCAAGAAATAGTAAACTCAAGAAACTACGGTTTAGTTCTATTTAACCCATAGATAGGACTCTTATCAGGTGCTACCACTCCGAGCCATAGTGGACCTGTGAGCGATGGCAATAAAGGGGTACTTCACATTCGTCAAAATTACTGGAACTTCATGAACAGATTGTATAGTATCATATGCAGGACACTCATTGGGAGGGTCTTACCCCTCTGCAGAGAAGCAGTTGTTGTATTCTACAGCCCCAGTCGACTGGGCAAACCTATATATATATATATATATATTGTAACAGTGTTGATTGTCACTAATTCACTTGGTGGGTTTGTGGCAAATCAAGTGAAATATAATTTGGAGAGTGTTCAATATCTGTGATAAAGCTATTATATAATAATAATAAATAAATATATATTAGAATCGAATCCATCAATAGTACCACACACTCCACTAATCAATGCAATTGTAGGGTTAAAAACACATGCTCCCAACTAGGAAAATGCCTATATAAAAATGTAGTATACAGAGCCACTGTAAAAACCAACAGCAATAGATAGGTGCAACAGAGGGCACTATAAAACAAAGAATATACAACCATAAGCTTTCTTCCACAAACAGAAATTACTCATCTAACACCTCCTTATCCTCATACATATAGCACCAAAAAGATATGAATATCTCTCCCACCATCACCTGGGATATACATATATTGAATGAATATTTGGTAAGGCAAAAAGGTAAACAAACAAAAGCTACTACTTAATGCCTTGTAATTCCCTGATATGACAACGAAATATGACACCCTCATACATTCCCTTGGTTATGGGGAAAGGAGGTGCAACTCACTAGCTGTTAGCCGACTATAGTAGTAATCAAGAATAGTATCAGTGGAAAGGCCATTTCTTTTCAACCTTCCTTATTAGCACAAGGTGACATGGGCATGAGAAAACCCTACTCTCTATTAGCCATGTATGCGTTAGCTGAGAGAGGCAAAACTGCGACCATGATTTGTGCTGAGGAATAAACCTCCAAAAAGCCAACATGTGGTAATTTTTCAAACTACAGAAACTAACTAGTTGTCTTTTGTTCCTTAAAAAGTGAAGACATAATTTGGGATATGGAAGAAACCCAAATTCCAAAGTCATGCCGCACAGAGAACACTGACAGTAAAGAAAAAGCTTCTCATTTGAATGAACTCACACTCCGAGGTATGGTGAGCCTCATTAAACGAATACCCAAAGAAAAGACTTGTCCATGAGGAAAGAGACAATAACTAATCTTGGTCTTATCTAAAATAAAACTTCAATCAACATGTTATGGCAGCCCAGTAACGAAAGAAAAAAGAGGAAAGAAAAGATCCTACAAAATCCCAAGTAAGTGAATATACAATTAAAGTATATTCAAATTTATCTTGTGGTATTCATGCTGACGGGAATAAAAGACAAATTACGGGAGGAAAGAATAGCCCTGATAAGATAGAGGAGAGAAGAAGAGGGAATATTTCCCAAATGATAAACTTGAGATTCGGAATACAGACTCTGCCATTAAATCCCAAGGTCTGAAGGAAAGCGGACTGTATCTACCGCGGACAAACTGTATTCTCACCTCTGCCATTTAAAAGAAAGATTTTCTCACTCCTGGCTTTTACCGGGATTGTTTTTTTCTTTGTTTCTTTCGTTTATTCAAATAAAGAATATTGTTATTAATCTTGTTGACCCAAACACGGCAGTTCAGAGTCCTTTTTTTTGTTGTGGAAGTATTGTATTTGTTGAAGACCTTGTATTTGAGGGGGAAAGCTAGCCAGTTAGCTGTGTTGACTTTTAATAATTCACCTATACCCACCTAGCGGCTTTAAAATGTGGTTCAGCTAGGGAGTTGGTGATATCTGTTATATCAAATAGTGTCAGCAAACCACAGCCAAAGTGTGTGCTCTGCTTTAACTGGTGGACTTGGTGGGACGAACGGTACCCTGCAAGCCCATGGGGCACATAGTGGCATAACACCAAGCTGACGTGGCTTGCTTGCGGGCTGAGCGGTATGATACTAAGTCTAATGTTAAGTTAGGCGGGTTTCAATCCCAGCTTCAAGCGTACTACATGTATAGCCCCATTGAAGAGTTGAGATACAATGAAACAGTCTGTCTGTAGATGAAAATATGTCTCAAATGATAAAAAACCACAGCAAAATAATTGAATCCATCCACATACCACACACTCTAGCAATCAATGCAATTGTAGGGTTAAAAACACATGCACCCTACTAGGAAAATACCTACATAGAAACATAGCATACAAAGCTATTGTAAAAACCAACAGCTCAGACAAGCAATACACAGGGGCAACATAAAACAAAGAATATACAACCACAAGCTTTCTTTCACAAATAGAAATTACTCATCTAACACCTCTTTATCCTCAAACATATGGCACCTAAAAGACATAAACATCTCTCCCACCATCACCTGGGATATACTAAAGCTAGCCCCCGCCTACAGCAAGACATCAAGAAAATGCCTTCTTTGCCTCCATGAAAAATTAGCTATTATCACGTACCCATCACAAAACACTCTGCTAAACAAAAAATCAGAAATTCTATCCAAATGCAGACATAAGAACAAACATCTTCTCTCACACTTCAACCCATACACATAACTCATCAAACACCTCTACTCCTATAAAAAAACAAAAAAAAAATACAAATGACACCACACCACACAACACCTGAAGCACCGTAAGTACCATTTTCCTCCATCAATTATCACACCCATCACAACGTATGTACCACCTTCCTCCATTAATCCCCATATCCCTCTTCATACACTCCCACAACCTGTTAACATTATGTTTTCATGAGCATTAGTAATAGGCCTCAACACAGTATATTTATCATATCTTCCACATACACTCCATCATTTATTACAATAATAGAATAATCATCACAACTCCCCACCTATTACACATATGTCCTAACCTATCATGCTTACACGTCATACCATATATTCATTTCCTATATTCATTTCCTTAATTTTGTAATGATAACATTTTGCTTTTTAGTTATAATCATTACTATACACATTCAAATAAAAAAACATAGCTAATACAAACAATTATTGCAACGTCTTAACATTATATTCCTTAAGTATGTACTGTCATGGATCACTACGATATATATGCAATATATCATCAACACATAATAACCAATATAAATTATTATTGTAATCTAACTCAAATCACATTCCCAACATAAAATATTAATATTGTATAATATTCCATAGTAACATATCCTTCCACCATGATATTTATTGTGATTCTGGCCTACCATACGACACTTGCCTATTTATGCTTACAAATCATAACTTCATTTTCTTCGGAATACAATGATGTTAAAATCACTTAGTTAAAATCACCTCCACAAATACGCACACAAGTACATAAAGAAACTGTTGGATTTGTCAGGTTGCATAGGACAATTAGTTGCGATAGCCGAGAGTAATTAATCACGTGAGCTAAGAGCAATCAGTCGTGAAGACAGGAAACTCAATTACCGATTGAGGAAAGGGAGCTATTTATGATGCCTTGGGGCATATCATTGTGCACAAGTGGGCTATTCCATTGCATAGATCATGATTGGCTGCTTGAAAGTAAGTGAAAGTATATTATTATATAAACCAGCTTTAGTTTAGCATTGTAAGGAGGACTGCACTGAGCTACGACCTACTTTATTTTTGTCTGCCAGCTGGACGCTTTATGGAGGCATGTGACATTGTTATTCTACATCTCCTTCCCCCCCATCGCGCGAGGGTAGTGGTCTTTGGGGGGTATGAGTTCCTTTAAATCTGGCTGGTTATGTGGAAGTAGTCTGGACAACGCCCGAGGGGGTTTTGTCTGTGTCACTGAAGATGGCTGAGCACTGTTTGATGTTATTCCAGTGCCAATTGTTTGCAGCACTGGTGTATTGGGTTTAAGAGGATTTGGATTTGGTGTAGAGGTCTCGGGTGTGGCGCTAGGAATGGGGGGTGGAGGTTGTTGGTGTTTCAAGTTTTCTGAGGAATCAGCAGTTTCTCAAGGTGATTCTACTAGATCCGTCAACTCTGACACAGTATTGGTGGTTGGGGAGTGTTTTGATGACTTGATCTGTTGTGTCCCATTGGCGGATTGTTGGTCGTTGAATTGTCACTATTTGCCCCTTTTGAAGGGGACGTAAGGTGTGTGTTGTTTTGTTATATTGCTCTATAAGACAAGCATTCCGATGAGATAGGATTATCTCACGATTTTTTCCTGCAGCTATCCAATCTGCATGTGGCTTGTAGAGTATGGGTTGGGATGGTATAAAGTCACGTAGTCAGCGGTGTGGAGTAGCAGTTGAGCGGGGGATAGTCCAATATTTTGGATGGGTGTATTCCTGTATTGGAGGATGGCTCTTGCTGTGCGGTCATTGTCCAGCGACCCTTGAGCTCCTGTGTTGCCACTTACAATTCTCTTGCCTGACTTGATAGCGAGCTCTGCCCAACCATTAGATTGTGGGTAGGTGGCTGATGACAATCTGTGTTTAACAGCCCAGTCTCGTAAGAATGTGTGAATGGTAGGGATGTGAAGGGTGGTCCGCCATTGCTGCTGAGTTCTTCAAGGGCGCCATAGCTTTGAAAAATGTCTCAGCGGATTGAGATAAGCCTTGACGCATTGGCTTGTCTGTGGCTTATCTCAATCTGCTGAGACATACATGGCGCTGCGAGCAGGACGCTTTACAGAGATATACGTTATTGTTATTCTACAGAAACAAATAAAGAATTTTTTTCTCGGCTGTCCAGTAGCAAACTTTGCTACATAATGGCGTTTTCCTATCTGGAAAATAACCTCAACTTTATCGCACTACTTATGTACCCGTATCTTCACACTCACGTATACTAAACATATGTCCACACACAATAATATGCAACTATAACCCACACAAACACACGCACACACACACACACACACGCACTCACAAGCACACATAAAGATTTGTACACAATTCTAACGGTTTTTGACTGTATTCTTTGATTTTTTTAATTTCTTCATTTTCTTTTGTTATCTGCCTGATGATCATTGTTTGTAAAACTTCATGAAACCCAAAGTCGCAGACCGATTTCCATGGTATTAAATATATAAAATCTAATATATATCTTTCTATTATCATTATTTTCCTATTGGATCTGATGAAGTCCTGTTAAAAATTATTTTAGAGTCTTTGATTCATATCAATGCTCTTAACAGAACGGAAATAAATTTATTATCCTCATGTGACCAAATAGTTTTTTCTTGAAATAATATTATTTGCTCTGTGATTTTATTTACATTGAGCTCTCTACCAGGAATATCTAAATATTCAAAATTTGAATAATTTATTTGTCCTGATGGAATTATTCCCTCCTCTGGATTTACTGGATTGAAATATATATATATATATATGAGTAAGTAAAGTTGGTAACCGTAGTCGAGAGCAACCTGAACTCTCCCTTTTCAATAGCCACTACACCGAGGTGTAGGGGAGGGTGCTACTCCTTTCCATGGATTGCTCCACTTTACCCTCGATACGTACCTTATTGGTGAACACTCTACCCACTAGCCCAATAAGCCAGAGCTTGGCAAGATGGTTAGAGTGTTCGCCAATGGCCCGGGTCGAGTCATACCAAAGACTCAAAAAAATGGTACTTGATGCTTCCTTGCTTAACACTCAGCATTATAAGGTATGGATCAAGGGTAAAGTGGAGCAATCCAGGGAAAGACGTAGCACCCACCCCTACAGCTTGGTGTAGTAGCTATCTTAAAAGGAGCCTATGAGTCACTCTTGACTACGATCGCCAACAACATATATATATATATATATATACTATATATATATATATATATATATATATGGAAGTAAATAATGGAGTGTAATCCAATAATATATAAAGAAAAATTGATAAGAAGGTAATCCAAGTAAAAGGAGAGATTTATACACTTTTATACACTTTGCTAAATCTAAAGCCCTCAAAATCCACAATACGAATAAACCTCGAACTAATGCCTACTCACAATCTTGTAAAACTAGTTCCCCCCATACATTCATAACTTTGCCAAACAATTCTTCTTCTCAC
>CAUZXS010002938.1:0-27500 GCA_963585895.1 Sepioteuthis lessoniana | reverse complement strand
AATACCCTGTCCAGTGGCAAAAGCTGCTTGGTAGCACCAGGAGTGGCAGTACCGCCTTGAGTTACCAAAAATGTGTTATCACCCTGGTTGGCGGCTGATGAGGTTAGGGTATCGCACGTGGTTTCACACGTTGTATGATGAAAAAAAAAATATATATACATATATATATTGTTATGAATTTGAACCCTGTGTATAGTCAAATTCATATTTTACTCCCTCTTTCACTCTTTTTGTTTCCCTTGCAAATTAGCAGAAGTAGACAAGAATTCTAAAGAGTTGAATTTATGTCAAGGGTGCATGCTGACCGACTGAGGGTCAAATTTCCCTAATATATATGAAGGAACTGGCATGCAACCACTAGGAACAAGCAACCTATCTGAGGGGTACATTGAATCTGCAAAGAGGAAAAATCAGACAAGTCAGTTGTTCGAGAGACCCCTTAACAGACAGACATGTCTGTGATGCAAAGAGTAAACGGATTTTCCTACGCCAGCTCATATGAGAAGATTAAAAGGCCACTAGAAAAAGGATAAGAACTCTGTGACTACTTTGTTTGTCAACTAACCACAAAAAGATCCAGAGAACAAGAGACGATTTGAAGAGAGATCCAGAAAGAAAGAGAAATTAACGGTCAGTATAACACGACACTAGAAAAAAAAATTTTTTTTAAATTAAAGTTCGGCAAAACGTGACACCAGAAAAAAAAAGGAGAGAAACATAATCAAAAAAATGAGATAAAAGAAAAGGAGAGAGAGAAGTAAGATAAATTTTCATTTTAATGCTTTTTCATCTTTTTGCTTACCCCGTTCCTACCGCACACAAAACTATAAACATTTCTATTTTTGTCTATGAGACTATTTTTCTTCACATACATGCCTTAATTTTTTGGTTGCTAATAAAGTAATTTGTATTTTAAATTATGCATTTTCTGTTGTTTTCATTTTCAGCTTGTTTGAAATTCTCTGTGTCATAGTTTTCCCAGTTTGCTTGTTGTTGAATGACATCCCGAAATAAAATATTGTCTGACCTAGTACCAGCAATATGTTTGGCATTGCCGAGCAATAGGCATAGGTAAAAGGGTCAAGACTAAAAGCTTGTCATCTTCGCTGACAGAAAAGATGTTGGAGAAGTTTTGTGACATAGTTTATGGGGGCTCATCCGGAATCGTCATTCTGAAATACTGAAAGCGTAGGAAGTGATGCAGAATAGTAGACAAGCCAAAATGGAGGGGGTAGAGGATTTTCTTAAGGAGCCTGCCCCAGAAAAAACTAGAGTTATTGAGAAAAGGAGAATTAACAGAGATAGGAGAGAAGCTATAATTAGGCGTAGGTAAAAGGGTCGACACTAAAAGCTTGTCAAGTTCACCAACAGTAAACCAGTTGGATAAGTTTCATGACTATATATATATATATATATATAGTTCAATTAGAAGGAAACTTATATATAAGACAAATAAAAAATTTTATTTCTCCTATATAAGGTTTTTTTTTTTTTTAACTTTATTCTGGTTATAAATGTGAAAAAAATTTATTTTAATTTATTTCTTTTTTGATCTGAGGAAACTCTGTTAATCTGTTCGAGCATTGATTTATATCAATGCTTATAACAGGATGGAAATAAATTCATTATCTTAATATGACTGATTGTCGATTTTTTTTTTTAAGAGAAAATTATTTGCTCTGTGGATTTTATTTACATTGAACTCTTTACCAGGATTATTTAAATTTGATATTCTATTTTTGAATATTTCATTGCTCCTTATTGGAATTATTCCCTACTCCGGATTTAATGGATTGAATAATATCTTATATATATATAGTAGTATTGTTCGGTCCAGTTAAACCGGAGTTGGGAGTAATTCCATCAGGACAAAAAAAACATCCAACAGTGAACATTTGAATTTTCCTGACATTACAGAGCAATAATTTCTGTAAGAAAAAAAACAAAACCGGTCATATTAGGATTATAAATTTATTTCCATCCTGTTATGTGTTTTTGATATAAATCAAAATAACAAAAAAAATTAACAGGACTTCTTCAGATCTTATGGATAAAATAATTCAGAACAGACACAGGAAAGAAGGGTGGGAGGAGATAGAAGGGTAGTGAAGAGTTTTCTCCTCATTTAGCCCACTTCTGTTTTGTTTTTTTTGTTTTTTTTTATTGCCAGTTGGAATTATAGTAAATTAATTTTTTTTTTTTTTTTTTAAATTTCTAATTACTTTTCCACTTAAAACTCCAGATTTAATACTAATTTAGATAAAATAACTTTATTTAATAACTTTAAATCTCAATTTAATCCTATGTTTTTTATTTAAGCATTATCTATGATAATTTGTCTATAGTTTAAATTTAGTCCTATGTCTACATCTAGCTATTAGCTATTTGCAAATCATAAATATTCTTTCTTCCACGAACATCTGAAACACCAAACAGCCCTATCTAAGCATTTTTGGAGTTTGAAAAATAAAGGACTAACCCCTGAGATTCAATGGCCCATATTGAAAAGTCAAATACTCCAAAATGTTTTGATAGTAGATGTAATCTATGCCTAAAGAAAAAAATGTAAATAATGATACACCCAGACCCTGGAAAATTGTTAAATAAGAGATGTGAATTAATAGCTAGATGAAGACATAGGACTAAATTTAAACTATAGACAAATTATCATAGATAATGCTTAAATAAAATAAGATAGGATTAAATTGAGATTTAAGGTAAATGAATAAAAACAAAATAAATTAAAAAATATGAGGAAACCATATCTTGTATATGTACTCTTCAGTAAAAGGGTACTGAATTAATAGGCTCGAAAATAAATTTGAATTTAAAAAAATTTAATTTTAATTTCAAATCTTGAATTTAATTTAATACAAGTATTACTGTATTCTTACGTAAAGTTATTAAATAAAGTAATTTTTAGAAATTTAAAAAATGAAAATAAAAAAATTAATTTACTATAATTCCAAACGGCAATAAAGAAAATAAAAAAAAATGGAAGTGGACTAAATAAGGAGAAAACTCTTCACCTCTCTTCTATCCCCTCCCACCCTTCTTTCCAGTGTTTATTCTGAATTATTTTATCCATAAGATCTGAAGAAGTCCTGTCAATTTTTTTCGTGTTTTTGATTTATATCAAAAACACATAACAGGATGGAATGACAGTAATGTTAAATGTCATAAGAATTGGTTGATTCTTCAATCACAAACAGTTTGAAGAGTATAAAAAAACAATTTTAACAAACAAAAATGGTTAACATTTATTTTTCAATCACAAACACCTTGAACTGAACATGAAATAAATTGTAAAACTGAACGAGTAATCATTAACAACTACCCTGCTTAATGAAATGGGTGGGCTTGGTGCATTGCAATCAAACTGTCAACATCAGGATAAAAGTTTGTCAGGAGCAAATCACCACACTCTGTTATGTTGAGTTAGTTTCTTTGTTTGGTGAGGAGCCTAGAAACAGCGCTGAATCCCCTCTCAACCAGGTAGGAAGTTGGAAAAGCAATGAAAAACAACTTGATGTCTTTCCACAGGGTTGGGTAGCATTTTGGGATTGCTGTTTGCATCCAAAAGGCTTGGTAAGAGGTTTTGAACTTTGGTTTCAGATCTTCGTCATTTTGCAAACTTACAAGTTCCTCTTCTAGATGGGTTGGCATCTCTGTGCTGGGTTCAGTAAATAGATCAATCACCCAACCAGGGATTTCAAGAGAAAATAGATCGTTGAATCTGACTGACATATCCCTGTGGAGTTCTGCTAAGAGAGCACAGTACACAGCAATATCATCGTCCTTCACTCCTGTTTTCTTCTCCAAGTCAGACACACAAGGAAACTGATGGAATTTGCGGCGTCCAAGGTTCCTGCTGTGGAGCTGTAATTTTGAGAGGAGTGCGAAGAGGGCGGACTTGGCTTTGATTAATGAAGTCTCATCACCTTGCAACTGCAAATTCACTTCATTGAATTTGGAAAACATTTCAGTGAGGTAAGCAAAATCTGTCTTACTCGATTTTAGTTTGTCGTAAAGCTCAGGGTTGGATTCTAGAAAAAATCCAGAACACTGTTAAACAGTGCATAAAACTTTTTTCAACAGTTACCTTTCGACAACTACCTAACTTCTGTATGGAGAAGCAGGCATTGAAAATCTTCATCATTTTCAATACACAGTTGATGGAACAGTCGAGAATTGAGAGCATTCGCATTGATTTTGTTGACTGTGTCACGTGGTCTACCACTGAGAGGAGAGAAACAAGAAATTTCCCCTACCCCTCCGTGTTTGAATTGACAGGCCTCAAAGGTTGACCGTTAAAAGAGGAAATTAGAATGTAGGTCAAGCCCTCTGTACTCCATAACCTCACCCGGGTGGACAGAGAAGGGGACATATAGGTCAGTATAGTAGCCCGAATGAATCGCATGACAGGGTGAGGAAGAAGAAAGAGGCCAAATGATTGGCCAGAACCCTAAAGCCGGAAGTAGCACCCTTTTCATCAGAGGAAATAGGGATAAAGAATAGCAGTTTTTAGGACAGAGGTCACTATGGAAGGACATGCGACTCTCATGCCAAAACTCCAGGGAAAAGTGGAAAGAATTTTGGACAAGGAGATAACCGGTGCCTTCAAGCTAAGATGTACAGAATCCCGCTAGCCTGTAAAAGAGAAAATACTCTCAGAAGAAACCCGTCGAAAAGCTAAGTAAACCTTAAAACCATTTTCTCCCTCCACCCTTCCTAAGTATTGCAATTGTATGCTCTCCCTCTCAATTTAAAGAAAGAAGCATATAGAGAATTATATGCATTAAGAAAAGAAGAGAAATGGAATGAAATGATTCATTTCATAAACTGTGAACATATGAGAGGACTTTGCAACCTTTTCAAGGTTCAAGAGAAAAGACAGAAAAGAGAGAAAAAAACGAAAGAGAGACATTTGTATTTGGTATTGTCTGCTGGTAATATAGCCGGCACCTTAATATTTGTCTGTGTGAGCCCGTATTAAAAACCTTGTTATATTTTAGATGTCCCCTCGGGTCGAAATCTATTCATTGTGTTGTTTGCCTATCAAATTGCCTTCTTCTGCATGTTCCTTTTCAGCTTCATTTTCGCCTCAATTTATTCTTGCTAAATGTCTTATTCGCCTTTAAAAACATTACACGGGAAATTGGAATTGTCGACTACAATAAATAATAATATCATATCTAAACCTAGAGGCCCATATCTTCCATTATCCTAGGGGTAGGAAGACGAAGTGGTCTGGTGGGTGTGTGTAATGTGAAAAATGGAAACCCTTTGCCAGCAGCGGTCAGTCTAGCCCCAAGTTAACCCCCACATTATCTACCAGTTCCCCTACGCCCAAAAAGGGAATCTTAACTAGGACCTATTTTGCGAGGGATCAAGTGCCAGACTGCCCCGACTTCACACGTGTGTAAAATAAACTCCCGTCCTGGGATAAATATTTTATGCCACGTCACAACTGCAGTAATCACAGTTGATAAGGATTCATGTAGCTTCTCACTCAAATTCCTTGCCACTAAGTGTTGTCGATGGATCACACAGTGAACTGTGAGGACTTTCGGAACAGCTTTTTTCAAATAACTTAGAAATCCATGGTGGCGACCAACTATGGACGGGGTGCCGTCTATTGCACATGAGATGATGTTTGTAAGTAGAATGCTTTTTTTCTGGAAATAGTCCTCCACAGCTCAATACACTGATTCTCCTTTGGTATCTGTTTCCAGGAGACCTGCAAACAATAATTCTTGACACAGTGACCCACCCTTGATGAAGTGTACATATGCAAGAAGTAGCAATTCGTTTCCCGGAAGTGTGTATTCGTCCAATTGCAAACTGAACTCGGTTGTCATCAACATCTTACTGAAGGTCTCTTCGACATTTTCAGCCATTTTGTCTACTCTTCATTGAACTAAGTTGTCACTGAGAGGAATTGATTTTATGACTTGTTCAGGAGATTTGTGCAAGACTGTTTTAATAACCTCTTTAACTGCTGGCAGAATCAGTTCTTCTCCAATAGCGTGGGGCTTCCCAGCTTTCGCTATCAGCAAAGAAATGTTGTAAGAAGCCTTCAGACTGTCATCTGAATTTTTCGATGAAGAAGTAAACATATTCATTGTTTTTCGCTTCAAAAATTGATCTCAAAGAGAATAAAAGAATGCCAGTGTTTTACCAGATTTATCAGGATGAATCTTCTGTAAATGTTCGAGGAGCCTAGACAGCTTCATTGCTTCATTAGAAAAGTTTTTCTCACAAACCAAGCACATGGGTTGTTGTGGATTGGTTGGTGATTCTATAAATCCAAACTTCAAGTACTCCACAGAGTATTGCCTACACTTCTTTTTCAATGCTCCTGAGGTTGCCATGTATGTATGCTGCCCTCGCCAAATGTTAATAAATATCTTGCTTAGACAGCCAGAATAAACTCGGACTCAGGCATAAAGGATCACTAACTGATTCCAAAATCATGAAAGAGAAATTTATTCCTACGTGAGACAGGTAAATTTCTGAAAGAAAAAAGAAAAAACATACAAGTTTTCACTGTGACGAAGGGGAAGAAATAAGTAGAAATTTCAGGGGAGAAAGAGAAAGGAAAAGAAGAAAGAGAGGAAGGAAGGGGAAGTAAGGCAACTGTAACAAGTAGAATTTTAGTTTACTACTAACTAATAAAGCGGGTAAAAGCGAGACAAGTAGCATGGCAAATAGGAATGATATTCTGATAATATTTAGATTGAAGGCAATAAGTAGGAAGTAAACATGGTGAGATAAGGCAAATGAAAAATACCAGAGTCATGTTGAAGGGGTGACTGAAGCGAGAAGAAAAGAATGCGCATTGTCAGGAAGAAAAATGTCTGGTAGAGATGGTTGAAAGTCCTGCCGAGAAGAATAAGTCTCATAGCTTTCGCGATGTCGACAGTTTGGGATTAATTAATAAAGAGAGGATAAACTCCCAAGAGCAGAGCTTAAGGCAACCCAAAAGAGAAATTAAGAAGGGGAGAAGAAATGAGAAATAAAAGCAACGGAGTTAAAAAGAGGCAGAAAGTTTTATGTCACAGTGAGAAAACGGGAAGTAAACAAAGGGGAAAGTGGTGACCAGGGGAAAATTGTCCCTTACGAAGAGAGTTCTCGATACAGACGTGACATGTACGTCTAGTTGCAGCAACTGGGGGATGCTTAATTAAATTGCCCTGTTTTTCCGGCCTTTCTACCAATACCAAAGTCACATTTTACTGTAATTGCTCCAACGCCCCCTTCACAATTTCAACGTCCTCATCCGACTGTTTACTCACCAGCACCACTCTGAAAGTTCATATCACCCCCCCCCCCGCAGGGGTGGTACCACCCACTTTGAAAACCACTAGTTTATATATATATTCAATACCCTTAGTAGGATCAATGACCTGATACAAATTGAATTATACCGCAATGACGTTATTTTATACATCCCAAATAATGATGGTCCAAAATGTTCTAGTATACAAAAAAAGATTATAAGAGATTCTAAATTCTTAGGATTCAAAATTGAAATTTCTTCTAATATTGAAATAGCCAATTTTCTATAGATGTAGGCATAGAAATAAATTTAGACTTTTTCAAAAGTAAGTTAATAAATAAATAACTAAATAAAAATGAATAACTAGGATTTATTAAATTGGTAAATGAATTAGAATTTGAATTTATATAATTAATTTTTACTCTATTATTCTAATTTGGTGGGGGATTTTACCGTTCATAATAAAATTAGTTAGAGATTTTTTTACTTCATTTTAATGATAAAAATTGATGTACTAAAAAAATATCTATTATTCAGACATAGCTAATAAATTTTTATATATATATATATATATATATATAAGTCTGAATGTTTAGACATGTATCATTGTAGCTGTAAATTTTTCCTCAATTAAATTTGAAGTATGATGAAACCAGATATTCCTTTACATGCATGGCATGTAAAGGAATTCAATACTTGAATTTAAAGGGTTACATTTAATTAGGAGAAATAAGTTGTTGTTTTTTTCTAGTTTGGTTGTGAATGTGAAAAAAAATCATTCTAATCAATTTTCTTGTTTGATCATGTCAAAGTTCAGTACTTGAGTGTAGTTCACATGTTGAATTACACGTGAAAGTGAATAGTCACTTGAGCATCAGGAAGGGAAGATCATATGCACATCGGGGCGTTCCACCATGCGCAGGTTGTCTCGTCCATTCCCAGTGTGTTGATTGGCTCTGAGCCTAGGAGTGGCTATGCTAGCATCCATATATGCTGGCCCACTCATTGCCCTTTGTTTGTTAGCCAACGTCAGCTAGGCCGCCAAGCCACCAAGTATTATTTTCTCCTGTGAATTAGGGCAGTAGCTTCTTCATCTCCTCTCCCCCCACATGTAAGTTGGATTGTATGAGGGCTGTGTCTTTCTTTGAGGTCTGGTCTGTTATGTGGTAGTAGTCTAGATAGAGCTCTAGGGATTTGGGACAACCGAGGGTGTGTAAGTGTATGCGTGGTTTGTTTAGGTGTGTCATTACTGGAGGATGTTAGGGGATCAGGATGTAGAAGTGGAGTAATAATTGACTTTTCCTGTAGTGTTCCATAGGTGGTTTGGTGGACTCTGTATGGCTACTGTTTCGCCGTTTTGTAACAGGGAGAGGTTGTGGGTGTGTCTACTGTACCTTTCTACTATTTTGCTGTTTCAGTGGTGGAAGAGTTCATCATGGTGTTGAGCAGCTGCTACCCATTTGGGGTGTGGCTTGTAGAGGGTTGGCTGTGTAGGGATGGAATCACGTAGTTTGCGGTGAAGTAGGAGTTGCGCCAGTGATAGGCCAATACCTTGGATTGGGGTGTTTCGGTATTGTAGAATGGCCCAGGCAACATTGTCGTTGTCCAAGGAACCTTGGGGGCCTGTGTTTCCATTCACTATCCTCTTCGCGGTTTTCACTGCAAGTTCTGCTTGACCATTAGATTGGGAGTATGCAACTGAGGATAGTCTATGTGTCACACACCATGTTTGAAAGAATTCCTGGAATATGCTGGAGGTGAAAGGTGGCCCACCATCAGTACTGAGTTCATCTGGAGTGCCGTATGTTTGGAACAGGTGCCGACAGATGGACATCAACTTGGATGTGGTGGCATGACCTGGTTTTAGGTGGTACAAGATGAGCCAACCAGTTAGTCTATCTGCACAGGCAAGGTATGCAACGTGCCCGACATGGAATAGGTCCATCACTATTTGTTGGAATGGTAATTCCAGGGCTGGAGTCATGATGATGTGTTCCCATGGCTGGCTTAAGTTGCTTAAATTGGGCAATTCCTTCTTAAATTGCGGATGAAGGCATTCATACCAGGCCAATAGACTGTATCATTGGCGCAAGCTTTCATGCCATCCACGCCTTCGTGGGCTGTGTGCAGGCAATGTAATATTTTTGTTCTGAGGGATTTCGGTATGACGATTCTTCCATCCACCCAGAAGTCACGGATATTGGGTTCTGTGAGAGAATGTTTATGAGGGAATCCCTAGTTGATGGTGTGTATGAGCACTTTGTGCCACTTGCCTGGGCAATGTTGGATGCTGAAGGAATATTTAAGGCATTTCTCCTTTAGCCTAAAGAGACGTGATTTATGTACCTTACTAAGGTCTCTGTCACCAAATAATCCTGTCAGTGGTTGATGATTGGTTACTACAATCATTTGTAGGAAGCTCATGACGAATATTCGGCACTTCTCAAGTGCCCAGGCGATTGCAGCTGCTTCACCTTCAATAGGTGCATACCAGTGCTCTGCATCAGAGCAAAATCTGCCATCCGTAAATACAATGTGCCATCCATCAGAACAACACACTAGCGCTTTTTTGGTGGGGCACATGCAGTACTTCTGCAATAATAGGAAGCCCATGCCTTCCTTGCTCTAATCTGGGGCTAGGCAGGTTACCCTGTTGATGTCAAAGGTGGTAACTCCCTTTTTAACCAAATTCACTATGATTTGTTTGGATTGCTGGAATGCTTTTTCCAGGCTCTCATTCCAAACAAAGTGTGTGTTTTTCTTGATGAGATCCCGAAATGGCAGTATTATGGGGTCTAATGAGTATGCCCACGCAACTTGGTTGACTTGCTCAAACCAAGATCTTGTATTGGTGATATTTCCAGGGGTTGGGAAGCTAGATATAGCATTCAATAGTTTGTCACAAGGGGTCACTCCTGAAGATGTAATTTGGAAGCACCCGAATTGGACTACGTCTTGGTAGAACTGGAATTTTTCTCTGTTGAGGAGGATTCCGTTTTTCTCACACAGTAATACGTAGTCAAGGGTGTGATAGAAGGCATCCTCTATATTTCTGTCGAATAGTAAGGTGTCATCGACAATTTTTATTTTGCGAGGGACTTTTTGATTATTTCATCATACGTATGTGTGTAGGCGTCGCCAGATGCTAAGTATCCTTGGGGCATTCTGAGGTACATGAAATGACCCCACACCGTGATGAAGGTTGTGAGTGGTTGTGATTCCTCATCTAGGGGGATTAAATGGTAGCCGTCAATGGCATCTAAGACCTTTTTTTGTGTTTGGTGGTACCTTTAGTGCCAATTGGAATGGGGAGCTTGTGTGGTGTGTCTCCCGTTTGCATTGGGAATCTAGATGCTGGTAATCCATGGTCCTTCTTGGTTTCCTATTTTTCTTTGCAGTAATAACTATGGTACTGCACCAATCAGTGGGGGCACCAATTGGTACAGGAGTGATGATGCCTCTCTTGACATCATCCCAGAGGGCCTTTTTTACTTCATCCCTGTAGTGGTAGGGTACTGATGGGGTTATGTTTGGCTTTGGGGATTGCACCATCTTTGAGGTGAATATAGACTGGAGGGCTGGACATTGCCGGGAATTTCCCACTTTTGTTGAACACTGTGGTGGCAAATTGGTCCAATAGCGATTTTTTTAGATCTTGTCTTCTTTCACTAGTCGGCGGGCATGGAGGAGTTCTTGGATAGTCGAATTTCGGTTTGTCTGTCTTGTGAGGTTGGGTACCTGGATGTATGGCATCACATGTTACTGATGGTGGCGATGTCATGGGTCTGGGGAAGCATGGAGGTAATATCCTGCCATCAATACAGGCTTCCTTGCTGAAATATATTACTTGTATTTTTTTTGTATATATACAGAGCCTGCTTTGTGGTTCGATTCCCAATTTCAAACATGACAGGTAACCAACTTTGACATACCAAAGAAAATCCTCCGACGGTACATACCTTTTTTTTAGAGGGGACCAAGTTCCTTTCTGAGAGTCCCATGTGCTGCAAGTGTGTAAGTCCACCAAGGCATATGGTTGCACCACTATCGGGGTAGATCTTGAGTCTGGTTGGGTGGGCAGCAGGGATGTCCCAGATCTGTCTTGGATCGGGGCATGGAGAGAACGGGATTATTGTCACCTTGAGCTCTTCAAGGCTGCTATTACCTGGTAGATAGGTTCCAGTCGCTGGGTCAAATACTATGGGCACAATGAGAGCATCCATGGAGGCTTTCTCATCCCCAATGCATCGCATAGCACTTTGCTTCTCCGCACCCTTCGACTGGCAGACCATCTCAAAGTGGTTTTGCTTGCCACATGCTCTGCACGTTTGGCCCCATGCAGGGCACATCCATGGCCTATCACCTGATCCAGCTCCACCATGATGGTGACTACCACAGCCTATACACGCATTCTGCTGGGATCTCGTTTCAGCCATGGTCCTTTTGCACCTGCGAGTAGCAGTCGATCAGGCCGCGTCCTGGCCTGCCTTTGTTGACGATATGCTGACACCCACAACCCTGCCATGTCAGAAACACTGGATATTTCCTTTTGGTCTCACATGGTCATTTTGAATGCTTCGGCGTGGCTTATATTCTCCTCTAGGGTCTTCAGCGACCCTGCTTTCACCAGCATGTCCTCCTGTAGGGCATCATTAGCTATACCCCATGTGAACTGGTCCCTGATATAAATATGATATAGGTCATGGTGACAATTTGGGCATATGAAGTCATGATCCCGGGCTTCTGATCGTAGCCAAACTACATAATTCTGAACGGTCCCGTTATCACTTTGAGCGATCAATGAAAACAAGATCCAGTGTACCATGGGATTTGATTTCCGCGTGACTAGGGCCTTGAGCATATCAAGTAACTTGTTAGGGCTTGTGTTGAAGAAACCGGGGTAGGTGTTGATAATGGAGTTCTGGACGGCTTCATCGGCACAGTTATATAGCTGTACATTAGTTTGAGCAGTGCGGAGATTAATCATCCTTGTGAATCTGTCCCAGTCTATTCTGAATTTCCGGAATTGTTGTGTCATCATTTCCGAGACAAGTTGAGGGAGTTTTGCGGCCGGTGGCTTCACGTGACTAACTGACGATACTGAGGGTTCTTCGGTCAGTTTGAATATGGTGAGCACATCACCCATAGTCTTGATGCCTAGTTCCTTGAGCATCGTACGGTCTAGCATGTGGAGACTGTCCCTTGTGATTTCCACACTAGAGAATGTTTGCACATACATCTTAGCAGAGGTAGAAGATATGCCTGCTTTGACGAATGTGCTTTCCCATCCAGTCAACTCGTATCCTGTCTGCAGTGCCATGTCAAAGTTCAGTACTTGAGTGTAGTTCACATGTTGAATTACGTGTGAAAGTGAATTGTCACTTGAGCATCAGGAAGGGGCATTCCACCATGCGCAGGTGGTCTCATCCATTCCCAGTGTGTTGATTGGCTCTGAGCCTAGGTGTGGCTATGCTAGCGTCCATATATGCTGGCCCTCTTGTTGGCATTTGTTAGTTAGCCGATGTCAGCCTGGCCACCAAGCCAGTAAGAATTATTTTCTCCTGTGCATCAGGGCAATAGCTTCGTCAAATCGTAGGAAGTCCTGTTAATCTTTTAGAGCATTGCTTTATATCAATGCTTTTAAACAGTATGGAAATAAATTTGCTATCTTAGTGTGACTGATTGTTAGTAGTTTTTAAGAGAACATATATATATATATATATATATATATATATAGATATAAGTGTATATATATATATATATATATATATATACAGGCATTATCCAACCTAACCCAAACCCCTAACATCATCATCTCCCCCACCAACAAAAGTGATGGCATTGTAATCATGCACAAACAGAGGTACGTTGACAAAATTAATTCACTTCTTGAAGACACAAACACCAATGAGATATCTAACCTAACCACTATCAACGAAAACATTACTTCCTTCAACAAACTTTTCAAAATCTAGTAAAGAATCAAAAAACCTGGCCATCCCTCATCAAACACCACCCTACAATTCTATATGGCTGACCCAAAATCCACAAAGCAGACATCCCACTACAACCCATTATCTCCAGCATTGGTAGTGCCACCCACAAAATAGCTGGTGCCATAGCTAAAATAATAACCCCACCTACTCGGCACAATCAGCCACTCACATGTCAAAAACTCTGGAGACTTACATAATAAAATCAAGGACATAAACATACATATAAAACTATGAACATAATATCTCTCTACACAAATATACCTATCAAAAAATGCCTCAACCTTCTTGCTACTCATTTAAAAATAATTAAATTTGACTCACCACTACCCATAAACACCCTATTCAACATCTGCAAACACATAACAAACATGACCTACTTCAAATTTAACAACAAATTCTATAAACAAAAATATGGCCTCCCCATGGGGAATCCACTTAGCAGAGTATTAGCCTGTCTATTTGTAGAATTTTTAGAATCCAGCCCTTTTAAATACAGACTACCAAGCAACATCACATATTTCGACAATATACTTATTTTCCTACCCCAAAACATCAAAACTGAAGAGATTGCAGAAAAACTAAACCATGTTGAACCCTCCATCAACTTCATTTATGAAAAAGAATCTAATAACACCATACACTTCCTGGACATCCTAATTATCAAATCTCATAACAGTTTAACTTTTAAAGTCTACCACAAACCTACGAACAAAAACAATTACATACTTTTCTACTCCTACCACAACAAAATCCAAGCAGGCCTCATAACAGGCTTTTTCCTAAAAGCACTCAGAATATGTAGTCCACAATACCTTAATGAAGAATTGAAGTATATCAAACATTCCCTCAAAAGCCTAAAATATCAAAAAAAATTTATATTAAATGCTAGAAAAAAAGCTCCTAAGATACACTCCTCAAATAAACCAAAGAAAACCCACCCCACTACCCTCACCACCCATAGACCGATCTCTACACTCACTAACACATATAACATAGCACTCTACGACAAACTAACCAATTTCAGAATACCAATCATATAAACCATATCACAAACCATTAAAAACCTCACAAATGTCTCAAAATGGACCAACAATGAAACCACTTCTCACACAGGAATATACTCCATCCTATGCAAAGATTGCAACAAACATTACATTGGTGAAACCCAACATGATCTAGAAAAAAGAATCTACGAACATAAATGATCAATTAAAACAAATGACAATTGAAACCCCCTAAGGATGTTGTCGATTTTGGGTTCTATGCAGTTTCGTAGTAGGGCATTGTTAATTTTTGCTGCTATGGATGTAAGTGTTATACCTTGGTAGTTCTTGGCTAATCTGAGGTTACCCTTTTTAGGAAAGGGGAGGACGCATCCCATCGGATTTTGATTATAGACTGCATTGCAGTGTCAGAACAGTATGTCGTTGAATTGTCAGGTCTTCCATACTTCTGGGGGAATCTTGTCAAGCCCTGTGGCTTTTCTATTTTTTATTTTTTTAAGAACAGAGTCGAGTTCTTCTCGCATGAACAGTCCTAGTTTAATGTCCAATTGCTTACTAATAATTCTGGTGATTGGTTCATGCGTAACTTTCGGTGGGTTTCCTAGTAGATTTTCGAAATGTTATTTCTACAGTATAGATAAGATTAGAGACTCAGTGGAAGATAGACAATCCAGGATAGCCTGGCAAACAATAAATGAAGTAAGTAGAAGGAAGAGCACAGCCAAAGCAAAATTGAAAGCTGCAAGCTAACAAGAAAGAGTAAAACTGTGGGAACAGCATTTCAAAAATCTACTAGGAAGCCCGCCGAAAATAACGGATGAACCGATCACCAGAATTATCAGTAAGCAATTAGACATTAAACTAGGTCCTTTCACCAAAGAAGAACTCGACTCGGTTCTTAAAAAAATTAAAAATAGGAAAGCTGCAGGGCTGGACGAAATCCCCCCAGAAGTGTGGAAGACTAGACAATTCGACGATATACTGCTCCGGCAATGCAACGCAGTCTATAGTCAAAATAGGATAGAAAGATGGATGAAGGGATGCATCCTTCCTTTCCCAAAAAAGGCGACCTCGGATTAGCCAAGAACTACCGAGAGATAACACTTACATCCATAGCAGCCAAAATCTACAATGCCCTACTACGAAACTGCATAGAACCCAAAATCGACAACATCCTTAGGAAAAACCAAAATGGCTTCCGGAGAAATAGATCCACAACCTCACAAATATTAACCATCCGTAGAATCCTTGAAGGCGTTCGGGCAAAAAACCTTCAGGCGACATTACTATTTGTCGACTTTACCAAGGCCTTCGATTCCATCCACAGAGGTTAAAATGGAACTAATCCTACTAGCATACAGCCTACCAAAAGAAACCGTAGCAGCAATAATGATCCTCTACAGAAACACAAAAGTGAAAGTACGTTCACCAGATGGAGACACGGAATACTTCGACATTGTTGCAGGAGTACTACAAGGAGACACGGTAGCCCCATACCTCTTAATCATCTGTCTAGATTACGTGCTTAGAACTTCGATCGACAAAATCAGAGAAAATGGCTTCGAGCTAAGAAAAGAAGCAAAAGGTACCCCACAAAAACAATCACAGACGCCGACTATGCTGATGACTTGGCGTTACTGGCGAATATACCTAATCAAGCAGAGACACTACTGCATAGTTTGGAACGAGCCGCAGCAGGCATTGGCCTCCATGTCAATGCGCACAAAACTGAATATATGTGTTACAACCAAACAGGCAACATTATCACACTAGACGGAGCCTCTCTGAGGCTAGTGGACAAATTCACCTACCTAGGAAGTAGCGTCTCATCAACCGAAAACAACATCGACACACGACTGACGAAAGCATGGACGGCTATAGACAGGCTCTCAATCATATGGAAATCAGACCTGGCCGATAAAATGAAACGCAGTTTCTTCCAGGCAGCAGTTGTATCGATACTGCTATATGGATGCACTACATGGACGCTAACTAAACGGCTGGAGAAGAAACTTGATGGCAACTACACAAGAATGTTGAGAGCAATATTGAACAAGTCCTGGCGACAACACCCCACGAGACACCAACTATACGGCCACTTGCCTCCCATCATGAAAACTATACAGGTTAGACGAGCCAGACACACAGGACACTGCTGGAGAAGCAAGGACGAGCTTGTAAGTGATGTACTCCTATGGACCCCCGCATATGGCCAAGCAAAAGCAGGACGACCAGCCCGAACTTACATACAGCAGCTATGTGAGTACACAGGATGTAACTCAGAAGACCTGCCGGAGGCGATGAATGATAGGGAGAAGTGGCGAGAGATGGTCAGGGATATCCGTGCTGGCGGCACGACATGATGATGATGATTTCTACAGTTTTATTCTTTCTTGTCGGTTTGCAGCTTTCAATTTTGCTTTGGTTGTGCTCTTCCTTCTACTCACTTTGTTTATTGTTTGCCGGGGTATCCTATATTGCCTATCTTCCACTGAGTCTCTAATCTTATCTATCTGATTTTGTATGTATTTTGTCTGTTCTTTCAGATATATGCCTGCTAATTGATATTGTGCTTTTTTAGTTTTATGGCATTTGTGTTTGTTGGGTTCTTCCAATAGCTTTTGGAGGCAGTTTTCACGTCTGCACGTTTTTCTCTAACTGCAAACGTTTCCCATGGGACACTATATTTAGTTCTAGGTTTTGTCGGAATACACTTTGTTGCCACCTCTAGGTGCGCGCTGACGAAATTCTCATATTCATCATTTGGGGTACCTTTTTCTGTCTTCTCTCGTAGTGTCTCAAATCTGTTTCTTAATTCTAATACATATTTATCTCTAATATCTCTGTTGTTAAGAAGGGCCCAGTCATAGTGTTTGGTGGTCGCTGTTCATGTGGTGTTTTTTCATAGGCTTAGTTGAATCTTTGCTGTGACTATTCGGTGATCGGAGGACACACCCTTGAAAGAGGAGTATGCCTCACAATTCATCACGCTATTTTTCCATTTCTTGTTTATAAAGATATAGTCTATCTGTGCTTTACTATTGTTTGCATATGTGTAGGTCCATAATTTTCCCTCCCTTTTTTGATAGTTTGTATTGAGGCATGTTAATCTATTTTCCATCATGAATTCTGTTAGATGTTGTCCATTCCTATTTGATGTGTTGTGAAGGCTGTATCTTTTGTTTCCGTTTTTCCCGATTTGAGCATTCATATCTCCGCCAATGACTAGTACGTTGTGTTTTGGTATGCTACGCACTAGAGAGGATAGCTCATCATAGAAGGCGACTAGTTCAGTTTCTTCACTAACATTCGTAGGGCAGTAGCAGGAGATGATTGTCGCTCTGGGGTTGACATTAAACGTAGCTGCCATCATCCTAGGTTGTATTCTCTCAATGCTATTAAGTGTTTTTAATGCTCTTGGTCCTATAAGCATTCCTACCCCTACTACCGTGGCATTGACAGAGTTTTTCCATGCTGATACAGTGGCTAGCATCCATCCATTGCCAGTTTCGTGATATTTGATATCTTCGGTGTGCATGTATCTGTATTCTTGTATGCATATTATGTCTATCTAATGTTCTACGGCCAATGCAGTCAGCTCTGGTAGTTGACCTATTCTATTTAAAGTTCTAACGTTAAATGTTGCTATTTGTATTGTTTGTTTGCATTTTAGAAGTTTTTGCTGTTTGAACTCTGTAGCTGATTTTTCGAACATTGAGGCCAGGGCTCCAACCTCAGCAGGACTCGCCCCTTTTTTAACCGCACGAAGTGCGATGCAGTTTATGCATTTGGTTTGAGTGTGGGTCATGGTTATCTTTCGATGGCTGTTTTTATTCTCATCTATTGAAGCCACTCTTATAGATGAGCAGTAGTAGTTCTCCGACCAAACTGACGATCCTGAGTGTTGAGTGGCATTTTACAAAGAATAAATAGCATACAATTTTGTAAAATTTTTGGCATTTTAAATTAGTAGGACTTAAAGACATTATACTAACCTGTATTGAAACTGCTTTTCTGGTGGCGCAAGCTTGTTCTTCAGTTCTGCTCTACCATTTACTCTTTGTAAAATGCCGCTTGTACAGTGTATTTTAAATGTAAAGACAATCAAACCCATACACTGCAAAAATCCCAAAGACAACTAGGATCTGTGGTTATTTCCAAAAAAATCCTGATCTCCTAACATCTTCCAGTAATGACACACATACAACAATTGACCCCTCCAAACAAACCACACATACATTTACACACTCTCAGTCATCCCAAATTCCACATAACAGACCAGCCATCAAAGAAAGACACAGCCCTCATACAACCTGGCCTACACACGAGGGTGGGGCGATGAAGAAGCCACTGCCCTAATGCGCAGAACAAAATAACAACAACATTTACCGGCTCAGCAGCCAAGCTAACGTCCAGCTAGAAGACAAAAATATGTCAATGAGTGGGCCAGTATATATGCACACTAGCATAGCCACTCCTAGGCTGGCAGCCAATCACTGCTCAGGGAATGGATTTGACCACCTGCACATTGTGAAACACCCCGATGCACATATAATCTTCCCTTCCTCATGCTCAAGTCAGATTCACCTTGAAGCATAATTCAACACATGTGAACAACATTCAAGTACAAGGACAATATAAAACAGAACTTTGACAATATATATATATATATACATATATAAAGAAGTGTATACACATATATATATTCATCTATATGTATATATATAAATATATATATACGTATATATAGAAGTATATACACATATACATATATATATATATATATATAGAAGTATATATACATATATATATAGAAGCATATATATATACATAAGTATATGAACATATATAGAAGTCTACACACACACACATATATATATATATATATTTATAAGTGTACATATATATGTATAAGTATATGGCTCAGTAAGGCACCCATTTATCGAGAAAGCAATGGATTTCGTTTGGATCCCAGAAGACATTAGAAAGCTTATATCAGGATACTATAAATGTACATATATGAGATTTTCTAATGTTAAATATTCCACAAATTGGTAGAAATTGAATATCGGCATAATGATGGGATGCGTTATCTCTCCATTAATTTTCATTTTGGTAATGGAGATGTTACTATGCAGTACTGAAGATACCACTAGTAAGAAAACTGTCCTATCTATGAAGGCTTTTATGGATGACGTGACTGTGATTTCAGAGTCAAAATCACACATGGAAAAACTGCTGAAATACCTACATGAGCTTTTCAAGTGGGCAATAATGAAGATAAAGCCTTCTAAAAGCCACAGTCTATCCATAATTAAAGGAAGATGCCAAGAAAATAAATCTGCTACTGATGATAATTTAATCCTCACAATATGTGAAAAAAGCTTAAAAAGCCTCAGTCGCTGCTATTCCCTTCCACTTACTGATCGTCATTGGTGGCAAGATCTTTTAAACTAAAAAATAAATTACTCTCCATTGATAAATGTGACCTCATTGCAAAAGCTAAACTGTAGTGTGTTTATTTTGGTTTAATCCCAAGATTAGCATGGCCTATGCAAATATATGAGGTATCACTTTTGAGAATTGAAAAAATGAAGTGCCTAATCAGTAAGTTCCTAAAGAAATGGTTGGGAGTTCCTAAATCCTTAACAAATGTGGCATCAACAAAAGTGAAGCTACCCATGAAATCACTTGTTGAGGAACTAAAATTAGGTAAAGCATGACTTTTCCAAATGCTGCATACTCCATGGACCCACTTGTGAAAAGTGAAAAACCTGCTATAATAACAGGTCGGAAATGGGATGCTAAATATGCAGTGGAGATGGCAGAATCTTCCCTCAAAATGAAAGAAATAATCAGCTCTGTGGCAAATGGGAGATTGGTTTGGTTTGGTTTCTTTGTTTAATGGCATATCAACCTCTGTAGGTTATTTAATGCTAAAGCTATTCTCCTAGAAGACAGTAGTGGTACTATTTAACCCATAGCAGGGAGGATAAGGGGGTTCATACCTTTCCCAAGGGTATTTGCTGGAAAGTGAATGTAATAGCATGACTGGAGTACGAACTCGCTTACTACAATTCCGCCGTCCACCACTTTAACCATTAAATCAGGAAATGGGAGAGCTGGACTTGGTCATCACCCACAACAGTGGTGGTCTAAAGAGACCACAAAGAATAAACGACGAATGGTTTTGGAAGAGATTCATCATTTTGAGGAAGGCAAGCATCTCGCCATAGCTTTGGCACAACCCAAACAAGGTGCATGGACTAGGTGGGAAAACACAAAGGACAGGACCATCACATGGAGTGACATCAAACAAATGGAGCCAAAAGTTTCCTCATTAAGGCAGTTTGTGACATATTACCTACACCAGTAAATTTAAAACTTGGGTGGGGGTAAGTATATCCAACCTTTGCAAAGCATGTTGGAAAATTGCTAATCTCAAACATGTTCCAACTGGATGTCAGTACTCCCTAAGAAGTTACAGTGTCCAGATCTCATCATTTGGTCAGTTAATTCAAAGAAAGTTATCATTCCTGAATTATGAACTCCTTTCGAGGTCAACATCAACTGGGCACATCAGCGTAAATTGGAAAAGGTTTAGTTTGGTTTGGTTTCTTTGTTTAATGGCATATCAATCTTTATAGGTTATTTAATACCAAAGCCATTCTCTTAGAAGAACAGTAGTAGTACTATTTAACCCATAGCTGGGAGGATAAGAGGATTCATACCTTTCCCCATGAGTATTTGCCCGAAAGTGAATGTAATAGCATAACTGGAGTATGAACTCGCTTACTACGATCCTGCAGTCCATCACTTTAACCATTACACTACAAGGACATCTCATAAATTGGAAAAGTACGGAGACCTGTGGGAGCAATGTGTTAAAAATGGCTGGTCAACAGAAATATTTCCAATTGAGATTTGATGTTGAGGTTTTATTTCAAACTCAATCTCCACATTTTTAACCAAACTTGGACTTTCACCTTTAACTACATCTGAGTGAATATGGCATTCATACAGAGCAAACACCATCCAAATAAGTCTGGTAGTATTGTGAGATACTGCTGGGGCACCCTGGGTTACTGGTAATGATGCTTCAGCCCAGAAACCATACTTGAACCCAGGGTCATCATCTGGTGAAGACTTTATTGGAAGCAAAACCAGTATTTAAGTGGCAGTTTTTGTATATAATCTTATACATATATCAAAGTACATTTATATATATAAGTATATATATATATATATATATATATAAAAGTATATATAAGTGCATATATATACGTATATATATATATATATATATAAGTGCATATATATATATATAAGTGTAATAACAATTGCTACAAGAAGAAAAATTTGAGATGTCACAGATTTTTTGATAATGATCTGATACAATTATGAAAACAGGAAACAAAAGACACTAAGCTGTTATCTGAAACTATTGTCTTAGAAACAGAAGATGTGACTCCAGTTTTTTTTCTCCTGAAAGAATGTCAAATTTATTATCAGAATTCATGTATGGCCCGGAAAGTGGAATAAGTTTCCCCTCCTATTTTCGTAGATATGAGACGATTTTTACAAAAAAGATTTGAACAACGATCCGATGAAGAAAAAATCACTCTGTTACTCCAAAAATTAGGCACAGAGGAGAACACTAAATACATAAAACTTTGAGGTGCCTTCAATAAGTTTCCAGACTTTTTTGTACAGGCATTTAAAATTGTTGTAGACTCTGGAAAATTCAATATGTGATTGTTATACATCTTATGAGATGACTGATTGTCACAGCTGGTAAATTTCAAAAATGCAATCTGGACATCAGGACACTTTAGAAGAACGATATGCAATAAAATTCTGTTTTAAACTTGAAAAAAATGCCACAGAAATGTATGGAATGCTTCAGACTGCTTTTGGAGCATCTTGCATGAATCGAGCATCAGTTTTTGAGTGGCATAAGAGATTCAAGGAAGGCAGGGAATCTGTGAGGGATGATGAGAGGTGCAGGAGGAGTAAGGAAGTCAGAACACTAGAGTTGATTGGCTAAATAAAGAATTTCATGGATAAGGACCGTCATGTGTCTATAGAGACAATAAGTGCACAGTTTGAGGTCAGTGTAGGAACTGTACATACAATTATTCATGAGAAACTAAAGATGCGGAAGATTTGCGCAAAGTTTGTCCCAAGGGTGCTCAGAGAAGATCAGAAAGAAAGACATTGTCATGACAGCAGGGAGATGGTCGAGCTGATCAATTCAGATCCTGCAGTTCTTGATGCTCTGATGACCTGCGATGAAAGCTGGATCTACTGATATGACCCAGAGACCAAGAGACAGAGTTCCCAGTGGAAGTATGCTGGCTCTCCCAGACACAAGAAGGCCAGACAGAGCAAATCCTCCCACAAACTTTTGATGATCCCTTTTTTTGACAGCACTGGCATGATCTACATGCACTGGGTTCCCACTGGACAGACAGTCAACAAGGAATACTAACTATGTTGAGGTTTTAAGGGAGTTCAGCAAGAGATTCTGTTGGAAGAGGACAGCACTCCTCAAATCGGGCCAGTGGCATTTCCACCAGAACAATGCACCAGTCCACAACTCCATCCTTGTCACAGACTATTTGACCAAGATGGGCATCAAGATAGTTACTCACCCTCCCTATAGACCAGACCTTGCTCCCTGTGACTTTTGGTTATTCCCTAAGCTTAAGGAAAAACTTAGAGGCTGTCGTTATGAGACAATTGAGGAGATGAAAGAGGCTGTGATGAAGGTCATTGACACGCTCACACAAGAGGACTTACATGAGGCCTTCCAGAAGTTGTTGGAATGGTACAACAAGTGCATTGCAGCTGGAGGAGATTACTTTGAAGGAGACTGGAGTTTCATGTGAGTACTATTAATAAAAGTGCCCATATGAAAAAAGTCTGGAAACTTATTTAATGAGCCTTGTAATTTTAACTAAAAAGCCTGAGGAAATCTCATTCGAGGAGACAATAAAGATTTTGTCAGGAACTTTCGACAAGAGGGACAGTTTGTTCCATACAAGATACAAATGTTTAAACAATGTAAAACAAGAGAATGATGTCTGTGTGTGTGTGTGGGTCTCATTTAAAAAAGGACTGTTTTTAAAGGATAAGTTTTGCTTTGAGTGTGGTTATGTTGGTCACAAAAGCTCCCACAGTCGGTACAAACAGAAAAGAAAGAAGCAAAAATTTAAAACCAAAGTAAATGATCCAAGAGTGAAACTAAAAATGGTGAAAAAAGGAAATACGTGAATACAAAAATAAATGGACATACAGTAAAGTTTTTGCTAGATACTGGATGTGACATTTCTATTGTGAATGGAAAAAGATGGGAAAAATAGGTTGTCCTCCATCAATGAGTACCAAAAAAAAATAGCCAAAGGTGTACCAGGGAAAAAGTTAAATTTCAAGGGCGAATTTAGCTGCAACATATCATTAATGGAGAGAACTTTCAAATTAAAAGTTTATGTTCTTCCAGGTATGTGGAATTTATTTGGTACAGAATGGGTTGTACTTTTTGATTTATGGCAATTGCCCATAAATTCATTTTGCAAAAAAGTGGGCATGGCAGTAAAGAAAAAATCTGAAGAATCAGAAAAATTTATTCTGACTTGAAAAACGAATTTCCACACATTTTTTGAAGGTCTAAGACAATATACAAAAACTGAGGTTAGGTTTGAAGTTAAAGACAATATAAGACCAGTATATTCAAAGCAAAAAGGAATGTACCATTCTTGATTTTTGATTCAGTAAACCAAGAACTGGAATGTTTTAAGAAAATTCAACTATTCAAATTGGTATATTTATAGAAAAAGAAAAAAAGATCTGAGTATGTGCAGATTTTTCAACCAGATTAAATAACTGTCTTAAAGACCATACATACTTATTAACTTCACTTGAAGATATTTTCTCTAAGTTAAATGGTGGCAAAGTGTTTTCTAAGATAGATCAATCTGATGCATATCTGTAAGTGAAAGTAGATGAAGAGTACTCAAAGTTATTAGTGATTTTACACACAAAGGGCTCTACAGGCCAAATCCATCTCCCTTTTGGGTTAAAGGTTGCCCCCAGTTTATTCCAACAAGTAATGGACACCATGTTAGCTGGACTAGAATTAACCACAGCATATCTAGATGACATCCTACTAAGGAGTAAAAATAATGAACTGCACAAAAAACTCATCAAGGCACTGTTCCAGTAGATGGGAACAGAAAAAGACCGGACCCAGAAAGGGCTGAAGCTATTAAGAATATGCCAACACCAAAAATGTCTTCAGGTGTTTTTAGGTTTGGCCAACTATTATAGTATCTACATTCTGAAAATGTATAATCTTAGAGCCCCATTAAATTACCTATTGAAAAAGGGTGGAAAATGGATTTGGTCTAAAGGATGTGCAGACGCTTTCCAGAAAATAAAAAGCAATCTGTTATCAGATTTATCGTTAGCATAATTGACCCTAAAAAAGAAATAATTGTAGCATCTGCTGCTAGCAATTATGAGATCAGAGTGGTAATTCTCCACAAGTTAGAAGATGGGACTACAAACCCCATAGCCTATGTGTCTAGAACCCTACTTCCTGCAGAAAGAAATTATAGCCAGATTGAGAAAGAAAGCCTGACTATAATCTACACAATTAAGAAATTTCATAGGTTCATCCATGGGAGGAAATTCATATTATAGACAGATCACAGACTGTTGTTAACAATTTTTGTATCAAAAAAGGGTATACTCACACACACTGCTAACAAGTTACATCACTGGGGAATAATCTTGTTGAATTACAACTTTAAGATGGAATTCCTTTCATTGAAAAAACTAGGATATGTTGACAGTTTGTCGAGATTGATCCCAAAATTTTCAGAACCATAAGAAGACACAGTTATAGCTGCCATAAGGGATGATAAGAAATTATCCATATTGCTATGTAATAGAATTTGGGAGTTACCTGTGACTCTAGAAGCAGCTGAGAAGGACAAATTCATTTAAAAAAAATGAAAAAACAGGTATGGCTGATTAAAAGACAGAAAAAAGGATCAAGAGTATCACCATTTACAATTTGTGAACAAGTACTATTATATGTAGGTAGATTGCTAATGCCTGATATATACTGCAAAAGAAAATCCTGAGAGAATTTTATATTGGTCATCCAGGCATGTCAAGAATGAAGTCAATAATGCGTAGCTATACATTCTGGACTAGTCCATTGGCTATAATGAGTAGAGTGGTTGCCAATGGTCCGGAAGACTGGGGTTCAATCCCAGGTCAAGTCATACCAAAGACTCAAAAGATGGTACTTAATGTCGCTTTGCTTAACACTCGGCATTATAAGGTAGGGATCAAGGGTAAAATGGAGGAATCCAGTGAATGGAGTAGCACCCTCACCTACACCTCAGTGTAATAGCTATTGAAAAGAGAGCCTCCGGGTCCCCCTCAACTGAGGTCGCCAACTTTTTATATGTACTGGCCTAGGATGGACCAGGATATTGAAAAAATGGTAAAAGAGTGTAGAGGTTGTCAACTTGCGGCAAAAGCCACACCAATAAGAATTTAGCTATGGCCTAAAACAGATGTTCTGTGGACGAGGTTACACATCGACTACACTGGACCTCTAAATGGTCACTATTACCTTACAATCATGGACAGTTTCTCCAAGTAGCTAGAAATACTCAAGAGTAGACATCCAACATCCACAAATACTATGAATGTATTAAACTAGCTTTTCAGTCATTTTAGGTTAACAACAATAGGACACAATTTACCAGCAGAGAATTTAAGAATTTCTGCACATCTCTGTCCATAGACAACATTACAACCTTTGTTTACCATCTTAGATCAAATGGGCAAGTGGAGAGATTTGTGGACACTTTCAAACGAGCTCTGAGAAAGAATCAAGGAGAGGAGTATACAAAAGTTTTTAGTAGTGTATAGAATCACACTGAATTAGAACACAAATTCAGGCCTTTCACCAGCCAAACTGATGTTCACAAGAAAAATTCTGTCAGTTTTTGACAAGCTGTTGCCTAGTCCAACCAAAAAAGTTGTAAAAAAAATTTTGCAACAAAATTTTACAAACCAGAAGACAGAGTTTTCTTCAGAAATTATAGAGGTGGAAAAAGCTTCTGGGAAGATGGGATTATCATTAAAAGACTTGGCAGATTGATATACATGCTCAAAGGAAGAAGATTCAAATGTAAGAGACATTTAAATCAGTTAAGGCCAAGACATTGAAGATGTTATGCAAAAAGATAGTGAAGAATTGCCAATAGAAACAATATATGATGTATTTGAAATATCATTTCCTACATGTCAACCAGTACTGATGGAAGTATCTCCAACCCCCACCAGTACTGGAAGTACCAGCTCCCTGAAAACTACTAATATCACAAACCCCACCAGCACAAAAATTGGTCAGATGAGAAAGTATCAGGGAGAAGAAAAAGTCAAATGATTATATCTCAACCCACCAAAAAGGAGGTGTTGAGTAAAATTTTCATGGAAAAATTAGCTCACTGGGAGGTGTTATAATGGAATATCCCACACTCTCTTTCACTCATATGAACTGACTATATCAGCAACTATATATAGTTAGAGCATCATGATACCTGGTGTTGCTTCGGGGATTAGTAACATACTTCACTATTCTTAGTTGGTCTTATTGTATCTTTCTTACAATAAAACCCTCTTTCTTTCATCTATGAACATGTTAACTGTTCCTTCCACTCAAGTACAATCTTGTCTGATTGTATCCCTTTTAAGAACACAACACATATATAAATATGTATAGATATATGTAAGTGTATGTATAGATATATATTTATATTTATATATTTGCCCAGTTGGCTGGGGCTATAGAATACACCAACTGCTTCTCTGTAACGAGTTTCTTGGATATGACACTAAGCAATGAAATAGTGATATTCCAGTAATGCTGGAGCTTTGGGGAAATCAGATTACCCCTTTATTGCCACTGCTCCTAGGTCCAACCTTGCTCAGATAGGTAGAACCTGATAAGGGTGCTATCTATGGGTCAAATAGAACTAAACTGTGGTTTCTTGAGTTTACTGATTTTTGCATTTAAACTGTGTATTTATGCTAAACTGAATTGTTTAAAATAGAACTGTTTTGACATTGAAACTGAGTACTTATGCTAAACTGAATTATCTGAAATAAAACTGTTTTTACATTTAACGCTCT
>CAUZXS010002937.1:0-45000 GCA_963585895.1 Sepioteuthis lessoniana | reverse complement strand
TGTCTTTTTTCCTTTTTTGTGTGAGTTAAACTTATCATGAAGTTAATGATACATATGTGGAATTCCATATATATGTGTCCATAGGTCAATTTCTTCATCACTGTGTATGTCTCTCTATCTATACATATATATAGTAATAGCAAGATGTAGACATAGGAATAAATTTAACCGATAAACAAATTATCATAGATAATGCTCAAATAAAAAAACATAGGATTAATTTGAGATTAAGATAAATGAATAAAAATGAAATAAAATAAAAACTATTAGAAGAAATCATGTGATGTGTACTTACTCTTCAATGGAAGGGTAACTGAATTAATAGGCATGAAAATAAAATTTGATATTGAAAAGTTTAATTTTAAATTTTGAATTTAATTTAATATAAGTATTACTGTATCCTTACATAAGGTTATTAAAGAAAGTTGTATTTATCTAAGTTAGTATTAAATCTAGAGTTTTAAGTTGAAATGTATTTAGATTTTTAAGAATTAAAAAAATTAATTTACTATAATTCCCACCGTCAATAAAAAAAATGGAAGTGGGCTAAATGAGGAGAAAACTCTCCATCCCTCTTTTACCTCCTCCCACCCTTCTTTCCTGTGTCTATTCTGAATTATTTTATCTATTAGATCTGAAGAAGTCCTGTTTTTTTTGGTGTTTTTGATTTATATCAAAACCCATAACAGGATGGAAATAGATTTATAATCCTAATGTGACAGGGTTTTTGTTTTTTCTTAAAGAAATTATTGCTCTGTAATGTCAGTTACATTGAGTTCTTTACCAGCAAAATTTAAATGTTCACCGTTGAATGTTTTTTTGTTCTGATGGAATTACTCCCAACTCTGGTTTAACTGGACCAAATAATACTATTATATATAGTTATATATATATATATATATATAATCAAAAACTTTTCAAGTCTGTAATGACCATAAATTTTAATTGCATTTTTCATATTTTAAAAGGAAATTTATATATATGAATTTTTTATTGGATACATGAAAAAATATTGATCTCAAATAGGATTTCAAATCAATTATTCCCTAGTGTCACGTGATGGCTCACGGAGACGGAGAGGTAAGACTGATACTATTCTCCCGTGGTGAATCAGCACTATCGAGCAGTCAAAAAGTGACCGTTAGGAAGGAATGTGGGTCACACAGGAGACCAGATGTTCGCACTTAAGTGACCTCAGGTCGCTGGACATCGGAAGGGGAAAGAGAGAGAAGCCAAATGATTGGCTGGGACCCCAAAACGGAAGTGGGGTTCCCTTTCCCTCAGCAGAAGTAAATAGTAAATAAGTCAGTTTTTTGAGCAAGGCTCGTGGCATACGGACCATAGCCATTTTACTCCGGGCTGGAGACAAAAAGATTAACTGAGACATGAGAGACCAGAGTCCCTCAAGCCAGTACTAAAAACAGAACAAAGTCTAGTAGCCCGTGAAAGAAGAAAATTCTCCAGTGGAACCCCGTCGAGAAAAAGATAAGTAACTTTGGGGACATTTTTCCTTTACACCCAAATTTCGTTTACCAATCTCTCTCTCTCAATTTGAAGAAGGATAAAAGCCAAGAAAAGACATTTATATTCATGGACTATCCAATTATATGTTTTGAAACTCCGAACGTATATATATATAACCGTAGTAAAGAACCTATGTATTTTCATTTTACCATGTGGTCTATGTTGTTATTTCATGCTTTCCTTTCAGCTTCTATTCGCCTTATATTATCTTGCTTAGAACTGTCCTATTAATTCCTAAAGTATCACACGGGAAACCGGAGTTGCCGACTACAACAATATTAATATTATTACGACTAAGACCTATAGGCCCGTATTCTTCTATTATCTAAGGGAAAGAAGTTTAGCGGCCTGGTGGGTGTGTGATAGTGTGAAATTTGGAACCCCTTTGCCAGCGGTGGTCAGTCTGGCCCTAAATTATTCCCTCATGTAATATACCAGTTCTTATATGACTGAGAGAAGAACTCTGAACAGGACTTATTTCTGTAGGGGATCAAGTGCCAACCTGCCCCGTCTTCACACGTGCGAAAATAAAGTCCCGTTTTGGGATTTTAGTCAATTTCGCGTCACACCTAGGATTTGTATTTGGAACTATGAAATGAATCGTTTCAACTAATAATTTTCAGAATGTTTTCCTAACTTAGATCACAAGTATACCTTGCCAGAAAAAATGCCTGAAGTCTATTGAAAGCAACTTTTTTCTTCTTTTTAGTTTATTTTACTACTTTTTATAGTAACTATAATATATCATTTTAATACTTTATAAAAACAGGGATGTCAGAAAAGTAAGATACAATTATTTACTAATTGAACATATCTATCACTTTACAAATAAAACATTATGCATATTTTCCAGCACACTACACCACTTTTCTTTGTAGTTTCCATCAAGAATGATGCATTGGTCTCATTGGTGTATAAGTACGTAGATATTCTCCTTAAAGAATGTGGCTGATAGATACCATTTGAGTAGCCAAAATGTAATTTGAAGGAGCCAAGTTTGGACTATGTGGGGTCTGTAGTACTATATCCCAGTCATATTAGCCTATGTACTGGAACTTGTGTTCTTCAGTCAATTGCTTTAGGAAGCAAGGAAGTGATACTTTCTGTAACTTCTTGTGGATATTTTCTAGTTCAAGTTTAGAAGTTCCATAGCCACATCATAAAGTTTGGATTAAACACAGAAACTAAACCAAAGCTTTTATACATAATGTCTTTTGTTAATGACTGTACATGCCTGACATAAGGCTTGTCCTATAGATTCATATACCTCTCTGTGAATGCACTACACCAAGCTGATATCTGCTTCCTGCTCATTCCATGTTTGTCATATATGGCCAAGTTCATTATAAATTTCTGTTCAATTTTGCCTTTGACATGTAGAAATTCTATATCTGGCACCACTGTTCATCAATTTTTTATGGAGGCAGTTGTTATTTTTGTTGTGACATCACATATGTATGCACTTAATATTAAAGCTGTTCTGTCTGTTACAATGAGTATTGCATACGTCTTGTTTTGCATTTACAACTTTCACAACATTTTAATTCTGACAGTTTATGCTTTTGTGTACCTTACTTTTTGGACATCTTTTGTATATATATATATATATATATATATATATATATATATATATATATATTCATATTTTTTTAATATGAATAGACATGAGTCTTTTTCTTAATGATCTTTATAGGGACTCAGAAATGTTCTTGTAAATTCAGTTCTTAATTTAGATAAATAAAAAGACTTATTAAAAGCATAATAATAAAAAAAAGTAAAAGAAATGTTTCTGAAGCTCAGTTAAAAATAATGCTCAGATTAAACAAAAATCTTCTTGGAAAATTTTATTATTGATGATGAAACCAAATTTAAAAATTTAATGAATATAATTACATTTTACAAATAGCTTAGATGTAACTTTTGAAATTTTATTTTAACCTCTTTATCCTCATCTTTGTCTTGTATTCAGGATTTGTTTTGATATGTGATCTGAGGTAGCTTAACATTTACTGAACATTCTTTGCTAGGCTAAAGTTGAATTTTTAGATTCTGGGCATTTACTGCGAAATTACTACAATATTCTGTGAACCAAATAAAAGTTGGTTTTATAAATCCTTCAAACTTTTTGCTATATCAGTTTTTCTATTGTTACAGTCCTGTTTAGCTCAGTTAACAACAGGAAGTAAATTTTGAGCAACTACTACCATAAAGCAATGACAATCCAAACATTCAAAAGTTGACCTAGAAATGCAGTATCTGAGACCTGAGTTATTTGATATAGTCTCCAAAAATAAATATCTCAAAGCATTATGTAGAAAACAT
This sequence comes from Sepioteuthis lessoniana, assembly GCA_963585895.1. Lineage (NCBI taxonomy): Eukaryota > Metazoa > Mollusca > Cephalopoda > Myopsida > Loliginidae > Sepioteuthis > Sepioteuthis lessoniana. The sequence continues at coordinate 41,154 of CAUZXS010002937.1, read as the reverse complement.
TAAGAGAGTCTATTAACATTGAATAATTTCTCTTTGTAAGTATAGATGCACTTAGATTTTCATGGTTTCTTTTGATATGGTTCTTCTAATTAAAGGTTAAATATAAGTATTTCCAACATTGACAAAATGTTACTCAATAGAATTATGTGGCTCTTAATTCCTATTTTGAATTCTAATTTAGTGTATCTGAGGTCCTAATTTGTGTATTCAAATCCTCTTAGTACATTACTCAACTAATGGCATCACCTGCATAGAGAAGATTAACTTGAATCAGTTTGGCATTTAAAAGCAACAAAAACATTCAGGTTATAGAATGAATTGTTTTGAAGTTTGCAAAGCTCATGTAACTTTGAGCAAAATTATCTTAGATTATTAGGAAAGTATTAGTTCATGAATTATTTTTAAAAAATAAATTTCTTTTATTAGTTTTCATGATATTGCTTATTCCTAGTGTTATAAAATAGCCTAGGGATTTCGGTTCATGCCTTTGAGTTTAGTTAGGCTGAGGACCTTTCGGCTCACCACATGGGTTAGTTAGAGGCAATTGCGGCAGGTGTTAACGCGGGTGCGCGCGGGCGGATGGAGGTGTCACTCAGATGTCATAACAGTCCGAGACGATACTGGGTGACAAGGTGCGGGTGACGTCATGCACCGGAAGCACGCGGAAGTTTGTGTGAGAATTTGAAGAAAATAAGAGTTGGGTTTTAGACGCCAAACGAGAAGGATCGATTTTGGAGCTCGCAGGCGCAAGGCGAACTTGCGCCCTATGGGGGGGCCGCTCAAGTTGGGGGCCAAATGAATAAGACAGCATAGAAGATTGTGTCTCTCCTCCTTACGTCGAGACCTTTAGCTCAAAGTTAATAAAAAGGTTTCATACCTGAACAAGAAGTCGTTATGTGTTTTCTAATTCCGGGATTCCTATGTTCTTTATATATTCTATAGTAATGAACATTATGTGTCTCTTTTGCACATGGCCATATTCATGTATATGGCTACGCAACACTAGTTCTTCTTGGGCAGATCTCCAAAGGTGGGTATTTTTAAAGGAAAATAAAACTAAAAATATTAACAAGATTAAGGAAGTCAGTAAAACTACTTTTTTAAAAAATATATTTATACAGATCCAGGCCCAACTTTTCAAATTAGCTCATGTAATAATGTACTGAAATATTTATACTATAGTACTGATAGAATATATCATGAGATAATTTGCCAATTTTTTTTTAATTCATTTGTCTTTGGTTGCATAATTCAATAACAGCTACAGTTATGGCCACAACATTTTCTGTAGTTATTAATAGGACAAAAGAACTTGGTTTTAACCTGTTAATTTGTGAAAAATCAAAAATAAAAGTAAGATTTTTAGGTAGGTGTTCAATTTATGTATGTACAGGCTATAACAAGAGGATCTTGCTAATTTGCCCTCACAAGCTATGCATTCTTGCAGGCTCACCCAGGTACTGTTGTAATTTCTTGACAAATAAAATGTTTCAATTGTCTGATATAGCTGTTAATGCCCTGGTTGTATCCTCAGAGGAAATAATCACAAAGGGATAGATCTAGTGAAACAAATATATAATTCTAAAGTAGACCTTTACTTTGTGTCCATCAGGTTAGTTGAACCAAATCTTCATTTTTTTGTTTAACCATATTAAGTAGAAAATATCTTATCCTGAAAACCAAAGTTAGACTTTTTTTAATGACTTTTTATAACTTTTTATGAAAATTATGTGTATTCTGATGTTTATATTTGTAGTATAAGCAGTGGCTACTAAGGACCATAAATTTTAACCTGTTGATGACATTTATTGATGTTACAAGCTTAAAATTCTTACAGGATGATGGGTTTTCAATTAGTACATAATGTGATAAATTTGAAGATGCTCATAGTATTTTTAGAAATTTTGTACACTGACTTTTAGCTACATGAATAAGTTTGATAAAAACTCTTGTAGCATATGCATAAGATTTTTCATGCAGTTGTTATGAGTAGAAGTAAGTAAACTAGACATAGGTATTAAGTAAATCAATTGAGTAGGTCTTACGCAATAATCTATTTTTTTTAAGACTCGTCACTTCAAAGTTCTGGAATGTTACATCTATAGTAATTACTACCAAATTATAAGTTTGATATATTTTTTTTGGATAAATTTGTGCTTTGTATCTCTATTAAAAAGTAATTTATAATTAACCTTATAAGGAAGATTGAACTTAGGTTTCAATGCCAATGGAAAGTACTTATACTCTTTGTGTTGAAGCAGTTATTGGAATATTTAGAAAATCTTTGATACTCAGCTGGTGCAAATTTCTGCATTTTTTCCCATTAAACTGAATAATCTATGTTACATCTGATTATAACCAGAAGGCTGTACAAGCAAATAGATCTTTTTATCTTCCCTATCCACTCATTAATATATGGCAAATTACTTGTGTTTTTAATAGAAACTGTTGTATTAGTTATTTGTTTACTCTAAGATGAAGCAAACATTAAGATTATAATTTCTAAAACAGAACAGCTTTGTATAAAAATTTTCTCAGCTGTGCTTCAGGCATTTTTTCTTTAAATAAAATTAAAAAAAAAAAACATCCTCTATCTCTAAATGTGTGATTAAGTATTGATTATCTTAGAAAATTCATTTCATTATAACTTAATTTTATATTGATGATCATTGGAGAGTTGACCTGCAGGAAAAATTTGCTGCAAATCTGTTGCATAATGAAGATGTGTTGAAAAATGTTTCACTAAAATAATCAAAGAGGTAAAAATTTTCTATATCACCTTCATGGCATACTCTCTCTCACCATTTGTCCCTATTGGTCATCACTCTTGGCCATTCCTCTAAACAGCATACAATATCTGCATAAAGCTGATGAATCTAAGTTTTGGCTGGTCAGCTAACTCTGGTGTATTTATGTGTCAAAGTCCAAAAAGAAAATGCTGTTTATTAGTTTGTCCTTCAACAGTTTGCTCATCACATTTTGTTCATTTTACTTGAATGGTTTGTGAGATGGGAGGTAAGTTGCATTACAGCTACTGTTTTGTAGTGTGCTACATCTAGGATTTGTTCAAAACAACTTGCAGCATTCTTGTGCAGTTACCATCTAGCTTTTTTCCCCAAGTGGTGCAATTATTCAATAATACTGACATGGCTACAGTTTGGAAGAATTGCTATTTTATAAGAGATTAGATTTCCATATGATTGTTAACCTGTCAATAGCAGTCCATACCTTTCCTATGCATATGTTGACATTGTTTTCAGTTGATGAGATATTTCTATTGAGATACATGAATGGGTCTACTAATTTCAGAGGTTTGCCATTTAATAAAAAGATGGCACCATTTTGATTAAAACATATGAACTCTATTTTATCAACATTTACATCAAGACTGATGCCTCTTGTTGCTTGCTCCAAGCAGGTAGATTTACAAGAAGTATTAGGTCATCTGGATTGTCTGCATCAGTAATAGTTTCTGCTGGATATCATCTGTTTTTTGCCTTTTTTATTGTAAAACCACTTTCTTTCATTAGATCTATTGATGTTCATAGTACATAATTTAAGCAAACTTTGAATAGAAATGATGCTTATGTATCTCTTTGTAAGACTCCAGCAACAATGTCAAAGAAATCAGTGTTACCATTGGGTGAGTGAACCATTGCTTTCATGTCTTTGTAGAGAGTCCTTATAGCTGTAACAGTTTCTTTAAGAAGATTGTTTGCCTAAAGTATTTGCTCCATATTTCTTTTGTGTATGGAATCAAATGCCTTGGATAAATCTACAAACAAGTGTTATCTCAAGATTTTTTGCATGTACTTTTTTGATGATTAGACAAATTGTAGGGATCTGAAAAGTTGTTAATTGATTTCTCTAAAAAAACATTCTGATTTTTCCTAAAGATTTTCTCAACTTTAGATTAGGTACAATTGAGAACCAGGACATTATAAACCTGAACAGCTATAGCAGTCAGAGTTATAACTCTGTAGATCTTAGTGATTCTGAGGTTGCCTTTCTTTGCTAAGAGGAAGATACAGCCTTTTGTTCATTTCTCTGTTGTGTTTTAGCTATACATGGCATTGCATAATCAAAAAAGTATGTCATTAAATTTTCTTGCTTCCCATACTTGAGGAGGTATTTCATAAAGTCCTACTGCTTTTCTACATTGGTTTTCAGAATTGTTAAGTTCATCCTCTGAAGTTTCTTAGTTTGATGTCTAGTTGAACATTAATAATTTCTTCAGTTAGTTTATCTATGTTTTCAAAGGTTTCCAAGCAGTTCTTATGTTCTTTCTACTTATGAAGTCTTTCTTCTTGACAGATAGCTTTTTGATCTTGAGGTACTTTTCCTTCTACTAACTTCATTTATTGTCTGCCATACTAATTCAAATTGTCTATCCTCTATAGAAAAGCTAATTGATTTTACTTTTACCTTTTTAAAAAAAAATGGATTCAAAAGTTTGATGTAATTTTACAGTTGACATTGAAAAAAATCTAGAAATGCTTTAATGTATATGATAGTGAAACATTTTGTATATAGTAGCCAAGAAGATTTGACACTAACTTGAAGTTTGTTCTACATTGCAGTTTGAAAAATTTTATTATGGCTAACGGTATTTGGAAGATGTGTTCTGCTTTGACTGATCAAAGGAATTTTGCTTCAACTGACATTAGCTTTTTCCCTCCACTCTTCTTCTATTTATTTTGATTTAGTTTTCTGGCACCAGCATTGTCAGATCACAAGAACAATTGATAATCAAAATGAAACTTTGAATATTGTATAAGAATTTATCTAAGATTATCATAACTGGCTTGGCAGTGTTTATCCTGGATTCAAAGTAAAATAGATATGATTTTTAGATCATTACTCTTATGTATTGGAAGATGAAGAGTTTGAAGAGAATTGAAGTGAGGGAACAGGCTGGGCAGACATCAGAGGAGGAATCAATGTTATATATTTGGTTAGATAACAAGTAAAAAAAAATTTTTTTGTATGAAATCTAAATAATATTAGTTATGAAATGTGTACATTTTTGGTTTCAACTGAGAAAGATAATATTCCTCATAAAATGAAGATTAATTTTAATAATATGTTTATTAGTCTTAGTTTCTTTTACTGATGATTATGAAATGAAAATTAATATATGTTGAACCTTTTACAGAGGTCTACTGTTCTTGTCTTTTATGAAATTACTGTTGTATTATAATTTAAAGTATGATGTTTTGGCATGTAAAGGGTGCAGAATATGGTTTTCAACCTGAATCCTGTTTGTAGGGTGCATTTGAATTGGTTAAGTTTTACAAAATAATTTGTAATAATCTTTGAAAGCAAATTGTGAACTTAGTGCAGATTATCTTTAAACTACAGTTGTTCTAAAATAGAATTTCATGATTATTTTTATCAACAAATCTCCTATATTTTGGCAATGTGAAGCCTATTTGAATATATTGAATTCTACATGTGTATAACTGTTGACTATTAGGTTATGAAGAACTTGCCAATTCTGTGGTTAAACTTGAAACAGCAATTTTTATAAGATCTTGACAGATTTATTTTTGATGTTTTTGTAATATTTATTATAAAGAGTGCTATTTATAAAAATGAGGCTAAACATTGTAAACATAAGAAAAAGTTTGCTTTTTTAAAGAATTATTCTTTCTATTCTTTGATCAGTTTATAGTGCTTGGATTAAAAAACATTGTGAATATAACAATAAAGATAAAGACAATAGTAGGAAAACCCTGAAAGATAGAAATCAAGCTTTGTCTCAGAAATTCAGACAACTAATATCCACTTGGTACGAATCTGATATTATATATCAATGGAGACATTTTGAAAGACTAAATCATAAATTGGCATGAATGACAAACTACTTTACATTTCTCTATAGATGCTGAGATCTCAAGCTAGTTCCATCAAGCTTAACATTGAACAGTTGCTGGGGCTGTAGAATACACTGACTGCACCTTTGCAGAGTGGTAAGATCCCTTCCCCAATGAGTGTTCTGGATATGACACTAAAAAATCTGATGGTGAGGTTCCAGTGATACTGGGGCTTTGGGGAATGCGGAGCACCCCTTCATTGCCATTGCTCCCAGAGCCACTCTGACTCGGAATGGTAGCATCTGATAGAGCCTTATCTTTGGGTTAAATAGAACTAAACTGCATACTTATACTAAACTGAATTGTTTGAATTAGAACTCTTTGACTAAACTGAATAGTTTGAAATAGAAATGTTTTTGACAATTAAACTGTGTACTTATGCTAAACTGGACTGCTTGAAATAGAACTGCGTACTTAAGCTGAATTGAATTGTTTAAAATAGAACTGTTTGACTAAACTAAATAGCTTGAAATAGAAATATTTTTGACAATTAAACTGTGTACTCATGTTAAACTGAATTGTTTGAAATAAAATTGAATATTTGCATAAAAATGGTCTTCGTATTAAAGGTTGATATGCCATAAAATCCAACTAACCAAGCAAGCAAGCAACCAACCAGGCTTAACATTGAAAATCTGAGTTAATTCCAGAAGGCCTCAGAAATTTACAAAAATATTAGAGCATGAATTAGTCTGCGATAGAATTCATAACAACTGTTGGAGGAAACATCAACTATGGTCTGAAATCTCAAGCTTACTTACCCAGTTCCTGGAAAAAATATCAATGATTGAAGACAGATTCTGAATCTAACAATATCTGGATAAATCATATAAACAAGATTTCAGCGTGTCAAGGCTTGTCAAATTATGAAGTTGGAGAAGATAAACACTTGAAATACAAAAGTCCAAGCCCATTACTCTCTAGTGAAAGCCATTGTCAACATCAGTAAGTGACAACTAGAAACCCTTGAAAAGTCAGTGCTAAACAAAGGTTTCAACTTCACCATTACTATCATGCAGATCTCTTACTTAGATTTGATAGCCCCAATCAAGGATGCAACCTTGAAAATTTCTAAGGTCTGGTCTGATGAGCTAAGATGGAAAGTGAGATACCTATTTGAAAAATGAAAGTTCTGAAACCAAACATCTCAAAAACAGGGAGACTAGCCATCAAATTGCTACAGGATGATGACAATTTCATAATCCTACCTGCAGACAAAGGCAATGCTACTGTGGTAATGGATAGGGTGGAATACTCCAACAAACTAGCAGACTTGATTGTAGCTATTGTAAAGTGAAGAAGGACCCAACCTTGAAGACAGAAAGGAAGCTGTCACAGATCTTCAGTAAGAACAAAGATCTTATCCCAAAATAAAATACAGACTGCTCACTCAACATTATAGTAAGCTACTGCACATATATGGCCTTTCAAAAATACATAAGAATGGTATTCCATTAAGACCCATGGTCAGCAACCGAAGTTCAGCATGTCACTCACTGAGCCATTTCCTTGTGGAGATCATTAGCCCACTAACAAGTAATTCATCATTGTATGTTAAGAACTCTGCCCACTTCATGGAGAAAATCAGTAACACTCCCATTCATTCCAACCAGATAGTGAGTCTGGATGTAAGTTTGCTCACAAGGGTACCATTTGTAGCAACATTGATGCATATCAAGGAAAAATGCTTAGTTTAAGACACAACTTATGTTGCAACAACTGCCCAGAATGCATAACATCTGCTCCTGGAAATTAAAATTGGATGATAGAGAATGATACCTGAAAACTCACCACAGTATATCTGTCCTACTGAAAGGATCCAAAAGTTATGTAGTCCATATGACATCAGGACAATATTCTTAAGTGGCTTGACTCTCTGGATGTAACTCTTCCATGTAAAGTCTCCAACAGAATTCAACATGACCAAGAACTGTGTGTACTCCATCCCTTGCATTTGTGGTAAAGCATACAAAAGCGAAATATGCTACCCACTAAAAGTAAGGCTAGATGAATATCGAAAAGCAGTAGTATGAGTTGAAATTGAAAAGTCGGGTATAGTGGACCATATATAAAAGGGAAAGGGAAACCATCTGCCCTTATGGAATCAGGTTAAAATGATAGAGAAGAACATTGGGGAATTAGACGCCTTAAAGAATCAGCACATATGTTGGGCTTATAGCCCAACATATGTGACCTGTTGAGAAGACCAAATATAGAGATGAATACAATATGGGAACCACTAATCAACAAAAAAAACCCAAAATGATGATGAGGTCAAGTAAAAAATTATACATAATAGTAGTAGTTCATAGTGGTCTAAGAACATTAAGTTTATAAGTCCCAGAAATTCACTCTGAACTGTACAGCAGTATAATTGTTATAGGCATTGGTTTCCTAAAGCTTATAAGTGACAATCATCTGGAGTTTGCTTGTTCAATCCTGACTGCAGGTAAGTATACTTAACACTTGTACCTGGTTATGGTAAATGGAATCAGAGCAAGTGACCACCATGGATTAAATAAAGGACGTGATTCGAAGTTCCATGTAGGCTCCCGAATTTAACAAGAAGCACCTGAAGAAGGTAAAGACAGTTGTCCTAAAACCCTGAATGATAAAAAGAGTAAATACCAATTGGAATTTGTGATACATATGTTAAAGATTAATCTTAAGATCTCTGACTCATTTGATATACATACAGTCATGAAGTGATATTTTTCAGTCTTATTAAAATTGGTAATGTTGATTTGATTAATTATAATTAGAATGACTTTTTTTGTTGAGTTTTCTTGTTCCATGCTTTTTTCATAGATATCTTACATTAGTAATTACTTTAGTATACTCTGTGCTTCAGTGCTCATTGAGCAAGAGTACAATTTGTATATAATGTGTTATGCTGGGAAAGGCGCTTTAAGTGGAGGGTCTTGTACTAAGTTTAGACAAAAAGGACCTACAAAGTTGTACCTGGGAACCAGCTGTTTTTGAGCACAGGTGAAGTGAGGTCACTGGCATACAAATCTGAAACACCTTCACAGAAGGGTCTCTGGTTGGCAAATTTGAAGCATATGGTAAAAAATGTTTGTGGTGAAATATATGACACACTTAGATGAATGAAAATATTCTCTCTTGCTCCTTAATGCTGTTGAAATAAATTGTATATCCTTTGATCTCTCGGTTTTTATACAAAGGTCTGTTGGAAGGTAATGTATGTAAAATAAAACAGAAAAGATTATTTTCCTAATACAGCATTCAGTTTTCTTTGACCAATCTGAAGTGAATTACTGACTATACAATACCAAGTCTCCATTTCCCTCCACTCTGACAAAATGACTCAGATTATTTTCTGGGTTTCTGTGATGTTGAGTTATCTGGTTGGCTAATGTCTACCCAGATACTGTTGTCTACCAGTGCTTGTATCTAATCTAACTGTGATATTAAATGTGAATTAATTGGAGTGGCTTCTTATATGCTATCAAATATGATGTTTTGTGCATACTATCAATAGTTCATTTACTCCTTTCTGAACAAACTAAAATGTGCATAGTGCATTAAACATTGAACTTCATTGTGTGATTGTTACCAGAGTTTACCCCCTTCCCCCAAAAGCCATCAGAACTTTGAGCTATGTATACACACAGTGTATACCAAAAATGCAAATATGTATTTATGTATTTTGAAGGAATAACCACATCTAGAATAAATGTATCCATATAGTGGTAATTTATACTTATAACCTTTCAATTGAACATGTTGCATGTTAATCTTGAGGCTTTATCTTTATAAAACTTGTACAAGTATACATATATGTATTATAAAAAATGTATGATAGAGTAATTTGGAAACATGATCATAGAAGTCATTTTGTTTGAGGAGTAGTAATTGTAATTTTTTTTCCCAATTTGTTAAATGAAGTACTGTCAAATATTGTCAATTAGCATTTCATCCATCTAAATTTTGGTTGCTTTTTATAGTAATTTTTCATTCTATGGTCATTAGAAAATAGCATAGGAATGAAATTTTAAAAAAATATAGAGATCTACTGAAAGTTAAAATTGCATTTCTTTTCCTTAGGGAAATTGTCTTAGCCGTTGCTTTACTGATTAAAAATGATTCTTAGATAATACATTGTTATCTATTATTTTGTGTTTTGCTGGAGACACATTTTTTATTGGGGGAGTCCCCATGGCATTGTGGCTAACTTGTTGGACGAGTTTAAACTCCAGTCATACTATTACATTCACTTTTGGACTAATACTCTTGGGAGAATTGGGACCTCTTTATCCTTTCAGTTATGAGTTAAATACTATCACTGTTGTTCTTCTACAAGGATAGCTTGGACATTAAATAATCCATAAAGGTTGATATGCTATTAAATAAAGAAACCAAATCATTCTTTATTTTTAATCTACATTACTTATGATCATAGAATAACAATCTGGGAGATGGAATAAACAGCAAATAATATTAAGATGAACAAAATACTAACTGAACAATTAAGAGTAGTTAGCGTCTCATCTGCACTAGCTTTCATATCTTTTTTTCCATTTCCAGATATTTTAGTCAGCAGCCATTTTTCATTTTAATATTTTCAAAGGTTATTGCTTTTATCTGATGATGCTTTTAAATGAAAGAAATTATCAAAAAAAAAATACTCACCCAATTTCAATAACTGCTTCCACTTGTAATCACTTCTTTAGAAGAGTAATAGTTTTTATTGCTTTGAAGGAAATACTTTTCATTCCTTCAAGTAGATTCTCTAGGATAAAATGGTCTTTCATATCTTTAGGAAAAAGGTGTGGCAGCCTATAACCTGTTGTGCATCTCCTGGATTGAAGTTATAGCTAAGATAGTGGTAGACTTGTTCAGTGGTGAGGCTAAGGATATTTTATATCTCATTCCAAAGCATCAATTAAGATGGACATTGCAATGAACCTGTGTTAAGATTCATGTGTTTTGAAAATATTGAAAAATTAAGATACCTAACTAATTTCACAAAAAAATGAATGTTATAGAAACTGTAGCCAGCATAAAAAAAAGCAATTCCTGAAATTGTGTTAGAAATAACCTAGAACTCAACTTGTCCATGATAAGATGTGGCAATGAAATGTTTGAGGAATTAGGTAGTCAACTCCAACTAAAAGTTGTCTCTCATCAGGAAGCTGATCTCAAGAACCAACTCTTCTGAATTGAAGTTAAAAACTAAATGTGTTGGTATTAAGACAAATGCCTATAAGTCTAGAAAAAGAAGGAAATTCAAAAGAAATTAAAAGCAATAGGGAAATAAAACAAACACAATAGTAAAAGACAAAAGCTGTCATTATTGGATAAATATACAAAATATTATGGTTTGGCTAGGTTTCCTCCATTTGATATCACAAATTGCAAAATGACTAATGCATCTAATGTTAGAATACTTGAAGCAGTTATCCACTGATGCATTTCAAAATAAAAAGATATCACCAAATAGTTACTAAAAATAGTCCTAATTAAAGAATATATTAAGTTAGGAATTTTTAAAAAAATTCAGCATTATTTATGGTTTGCTGAAGTAATGGCTATATTTAGTTGATTCACAGTTAAATTATTAGTTAAAAAAAAATGATAGAATGAACAAATCTCGAATATTTGAAGAAAAATCTTTCTTATATTTTTTTGTTATTTAAAAGTAGGCTTCAAAAATATGTCATTTGAAGAAATAACTAAAATGTAAATTTGTTATGGACTAGGGATATTTAGCATGTATCTCTGCTGCAATTTAACAGAAAAATCACATAATGTATTATGCATAATGGGATTCAATGTGTGTTTGTGTATGGGATATATATATATATATATATATATATATATATGATTTAGATGTGACCAATATTTTGATATTCTTTCTAGTATTTTTTGTTTCACTGTTTTTATAACAACATTTTTTTATAGAATTAAAAATTTCATTATCAATGATACATCAAGAACATATTTTAAAAAAAGAATAGCTATAATATATAAAAACATAGTATTGAAATTTCTTGTAAAAAAATAAATGTATTTGTATTTTATAACAATAGTAAAATTATATTTGATTAAGGATTGAAAATCTGTCTAAAGAATTATTATTAAATGGCCATTGTATATGAATAATGTATCTTATAACCAGTCATTCACTAAGAAATATGCTTGTAAAAATTCTGTCCACTTATTTCTTCTGATATATTAATGAAAATAGAATAGTCAACTTTCTTATTTAAGATTTGTACAAAATCTAATAATCAATTGTATAAAATATTACTTGGTTTTTATTTACTGTTCATAAAGTGCACTTGATTTTGTATGATAAAAATATAAAACTAACATCTGTTAATTTATTCCTGGAAAATATTCATGTAAGTGCCAAAATGTTGTCTGTCTAGCCAAGTACCCTTCAAAAGAAAATCAGAAATTTTTATTCATGAAATGAAATGAAAACACAATATAGCTAATATAGATATTCAAACATACATATATCTAGAGCAAGCTCTGTCTGTACAAGTGTATAGTAGCAATTTCCAATGTAAACCATAAATCATAGGGCCAGCACATGTTTATGTTAATTGGGCCTCTGAGATAATTACAACAAGTATTTTTTTAAATTTAAATAAAAACTATATCTTCTCTTTGAAAGCAAGAACAATTTTTATTCTTTACAGAAGTAAAAAATTTTCTTCCAGTTAACAAGACAACACCACACTTTATAACTACTGTAGAGTTATATAAAGATTGCTATGAAAAAAAGGAAAAATAAATGTCTTTTTAATCATTTTTCCCCTTAATATTCTAACTTATTTCAATAAAAAAATTAATTTGTTCCCAATGAAGAAGGATTGTTATTACTTAAATTTAAAACAAAGTAATTACAATAGGAAAAAGTTCTTGTTTTGAACTACATTGATAATGCAAACAACTTTTTTCAGGGTTTAAAAATTTTTTTTGAAAGGAAATTCAAGTTAATATAGCATGAATGATTTATAAGATTTTTAACATTTGTTGAGTTAATATTGGGTTGGAATTAAAATCAAAATAAAATCTTATTTTGTAGTGCTCCTAATCATCATCAAATTAGGCTGATTGCACAGATTCTCTTGCCTCTCTCTTGTTATCTGTCCCTATCGGGTCATCATTCTTTGCAAGTCCTCTAGACTGCATCCAGTGTCTGCACAGAGCTGATGTAGGTCTTTGCTGGTTGGTCAGCACTGTGTCCATGTGTAGGAGTTTCTCTGCTTCTCCAGCAGTGCCTAACATGTCTTACTTGTCTTACTTCCCGTCTCATAAACTATCCAATTAAGTAGCCGTACAGCTATTTTCTTGGTGCTGCTTCTAGAATTTGTTTAAAACAGCATCCTTGTGTAATTCCCATCTAGCTTTCTCTGCAAGCACTTTGATAAAGTCCAGGTGTTGCAGTCATGCAATAGCACTGACAGCTATAACTTCGAAGAATTCCCTTTTAGTTTATTAGATATTAGATTTCCATTTTGTCAACCTGTCAATAGCAGTCCATGCCTTTCTTATGTGTATGTTTGCATTGCTTTCAGTAGATGAGATATTGCTACTAATTTCAGAATCTTGTCATATAATGTGGAGATGGCTTCATCTTGTTTAAAACACATGAACTCTGTTTTATCTAAGTTCCTGTAGAGATCAATGCCCCTGGTTGCCTACTCCAGGCTATACAACAGGTTCATCTTGAGTAGGTGTATTTGCTAGAAGAACTAGATTATCTGGATGGTCTGCATCAATAATAATTCCTGCTAGATATCATTTACTTTTAGTCAAGGTTTTTTTAAGGTGAAATCACTTTCATTAGATTTATTGATGTTGGAAGTACGTAATTGAGGCAGATTATAAATAGAAAAAGTGCTAATGTATCCCTTTGCAATACTCCAACAACAATGTCCAAGAAATCAGTGTCAACATCCGGTGATTAAATTATTTTTTGTTTTTGTAAAGCATCAGTAATAATAAGAGTTTCTTTGGGAGACCATATGCTAAAATTATTTGCTCCATCTTTCTACAGAGGAGTTATTTCATAAAATCCTGCTTCTTTTCTGCATTTGTTTACAGAACTGGGTTAAGTTCTTTCTCTGTAAGCTGTCTTAGTTTGATGTCTAGTTGGCCATGGATAATTTTTTCAGTTGGCTTATCTGTGAATTAAGGATTGTTTCCAAGCAGATTATTGAAATTTTCTTTCCACTTATGAAGTCTTTCTTCTTGGCAAGTTTTGCTTTCAATGTGCTTTTCTTTCCACTAACTTCATTTACTATCTGCCCTGCTAATTGAGATTGTTTATCTTATTTCTGATTTTATTGATTTGACCTTGGATATATTCTACTTGTTCCTTTTTGTATGTTTTAGTTAGTTCTCTTTGGGCTTTCTTAAGTTTTTGGTCATTCATGTTTTTTAATTCTTTTTTGTTAAGTAAAATTGCTTTTATGTTATCTCATTTTCCCTAACTGCTTTTAACTCCTATGGAACTGTACATTTGACTTATGGTTATAGTGCATTACAAAATCTTTGTTAGACTTTTACTTTTAATCTAATTAAACCTTACTTTGAATATCTAGAAAAAAAGTTTATTTTAAACAAAATAAAAAAATCATATTACCTATGGAATTTTTGAAAAAATGCATTGTAGCTTTTGAGATTTTAGGGTTAAAAGAAAATTAATTTTGCATATTAGATATTTGAAATTATTTGACATAAACTTTTTTTGAGATTGCTATACCTTAAGGCATAGTATATTGTAAAATTAGTTACTTATTGCTTAGTAATCATGAAAATATGAGATTGTTTGGAAAGTAATATATTTTGAATGATTAGATGGAAAATTTTTCCTTTAAATTGAGCTTCTTATGTCATGAAGTAATCAAATTTAACTCAATTACATTATCTTTTTTTGATAATGTAATTGAATTAAATTTGATTACTTAATGATATAAGTAGCTTAGTTTAAAGGAAAAATTTTCCATTCTATGAAGATGAAATTTTGTCCTTAATGAAAAGAAAAATCCAAGTTGACATCTTTTTTTTTTAATTTCTGTCTTAAAGCTAAAAACTAGTTATACATATAATAGAAATACGTTTATTTGAAGGTGTTGTGTTTTGGTGAGAATTGAAAATGCGGTAAAACCCAGTGATTTTTTTTAATGTGTTATGCTGAATGTAATCTTGTAGTCTTCTACCTAAGAATGAGATTTTTTGTTTATGAAAGTTATGCATTTCTGATGTCATATTATACTGATACACTTTGATGACAGTAAATGTGTTTGGTGATGGTTTTCTTTGGATCTTATATTGATTGATATTTGTCATATTTCAAAAAAACTTTATGTAGATGAAGTTTTTTACAAGTTGATGATAACCATTGTTTTTTGCATTTGTCATAATATCCATTTCTTATTTACTGTAATAATCAGATAAAGAAAAGGAAAGTATTTGATTCCTGATTAGCAAATGGTTGAATATTACACTTAATTAGTTGGTGAGTTTCAAATTCTCTCCTTAAATCTCTTTATAATTTGCTTGTGATGTTCTTATATAGTTAAACATGATACATTGTGTTTTTTACTTTATCTATTTTGACAAGAATCTATTTCAACAAATACCTTCAAAATATCATTATCCAAAATAATTGATCTTCCAGATCTAGACTTATCTGAAAGCTGAGTTATCATTTTTTATACTTGTAAAATCCTTTTTGTCATTTCCTCACAATCATTACATTTAGGGAAAATTCCATTAATAGTCTTTGTTTGCATTGCCGTATTGCTTTTATAAAATTAATGCATACAAAAGCAACACTCATTAAAGATTTTGTCTCCCATTGGATTAAATATTATGATAAACAATGCACATCTTTATAGAGAACAAGTGTTAAGCTATATTTAGCTTTCACTATTTTCTACTTAATCTTGATTGCAAAGTAGTTAGTTGATAGGTTTCAAAATTCTCTTGTTTAAATTTGATATTACTTTCTGAACAGCCTAATTATTTTAAACAATCTCCATTTTAAAGCTGTTTTTTTTTTTTTTTTCAATTATATTTTTTATAAAGGTTTTACTTATATTTTTCTTGGAATTGCTTTAGAAAAACACAAACATAAAATTTTTTGATATATCTTTATTAAGATGATATCACTGAGGGTCCAGAATGGTCATTTCACACAGAGTAATTAGAAGTTTGTCTACTGTGATTTACTTAGCCCAAGCTCAGTCTGGCAAAGAGCCATTTCAATTGACATTCCACTAAAAATGAACTCATTTTATACTGAGTAGTTGGACAAATGTAGAAACCACTGCACTAAAGCAGATTTTCATATTTGTTAGTTGTTTATAATAACTCAAAATATTTCTTTTGAAATGGAAAATAGTCATTTATTTAAACTGAATAATAAATTAAAATGTAAATGATTAGTATGATTACAGATGTCCATTATACTTTATGGTTAATTATTTTAAATATAATTATTAAACAAATAGAATTCAGTAAATTTGTGAATGATGTGATATAATTTTTTCTTGTTATAAAAGGGGTATTTTAGAAATATAAAAGTGTTTGTGTGTGTGTATATATATATATATATATATATATATATATATATATCAATGTTTTCTTAAAAGTTAGAATATCTTGTTATTGCTAGACTAAATGGAAAGCTCTAGTCTGATAAGGTAATACAAAATATATGTGATAAGAAATGAAATATAAACACTTATTTCTAAGGCAATTGTTCATATATTCATAAACATGAAGTGGATAAATAGCGCTGTGAATCATGAGACATAATCCTCTTTTGAAGGAGTATCTTCCAATCACAGAATAGTCTTACAAAGATTAATCTGAGTCTACACAGAGAAAAAAGACACAAACAGTTAAAACTTCACAATATGACTGGTCCTCACTCACCAATAGTGATATTAGAAATCAATATACAGTAACTGTAAGAAATAAGTTTGATACTCTACAGGGGACATCTGAAAGACATACTTTGAATGATGAATATAAAAACTTTTTTACCATCCATATAAAAATAGCTGCTGAATGCATTACTACTCAACCAAGAACCAAATGTACAGTGCCATGGAAGGCAATAATAGGAGAAAACATGTTAACATGAAAATAGTACCCTTACTTAAAAAAAGAAACCTAATGAATGTCAATGTTCAGAAACTTAAGAAAGCCCAAAGAGAACTAACACATACCAAAAAGAATAAGGCCAAATTAATAAAATCAGAAACTTGGTAAAAGATAGACAATCATGATTATCATGGCAGACTGTAAATGAAGTGAGTGGAAGGAATAGAACCTTGTGAGCAAAACTAAAAACCTCCAGCAAAAAAGAAAGAAGACAAGTGAAAAGAACATTTCAAGAATCTACTTGGAAACTCCTCTAAAGTCATTGATAAATCAGAAGAACTTGAGGTAGTACTGGCAAAAATTAAGAGTAAAGCTGCAGGCCTTGATGAAATACCTCCAAAGGTATGGAAGGCAAGGAAATTTGATGATATACTTCTTTGATTATGAAATGCTGTCTATAAATAAAATACAATAGAGATATTGATGAAAGGCTGCATCTTCCTCTTCCTCAAGAAAAGTGACCTTGGAATCACTAAGAACTACAGAGACATAACTTATTGCTCTATCTGCTAAGGTTTATAATGCTCTGCTTCTCCACCATATCAAACTTGAAATTGAGAAAATTATTAATAAAAGTCAGGATGGTTTTTGGAGAAATCAATCAACAACCTCACAGATTCTGACTCTGTGAAATCATTGAAGGAGTTTATGCAAATAAACTCAAGGCAACAATATTTTTCTTAGATTTTGCCAAGGCATTTGATTCCATATTCAGAGGGAAGATGAAGCAAATACTAACAGCATATGGTCTCCCCAAGAAACTGTTAGAGTTATATTGATCCTTTATATAACATGAAATCAATGGTTCACTCACCTGATGGAGATGCTAACTTCTTCAACATTGTTCTTTGAAGTAGACTGTGTACTTTAAACACTGATACATCTAATAAAAGAAAATGGCTTTACACTAAAACAAACAAAAAACAAACAATATCCTTTAGAAACTATAACAGACTCAAACTACACATATGATCTAATGTTTCTTGTAAATGCATTTGCCCAAGCTGAATTCCTTTTGTATAGCCTAGAGCAAATTGTAGAAGGTATTAGCCTTCTTGTGAATGGAAATAAAACAAAGTTCATGTGCTTTAAACAAGAAGAAGTTATCTTCACTTTAAAAGAAAACCTCTAAAATTAGTTGACAAGTTCACATCTCTCAGTTGCAATATCTCATCTACTGAAAGTGATGTCAACATATGCCTAGTGAATGCATGGACTGCTATCGCCTAGAGAAGGCATGGACTGCTATTGATGATATGGAAGTCTGATCTTTCTAATAAAATAAAACAGGATTTTTTTCCAAGCTGTGGCTATGTGAATAATACTATAGGGATGCAGTGGATGCACTACATTAGTGGTTTTCAAAGTGGGTGGTACCGCCCCCCCCAGGGGGCGATATGAACGTTCAGAGGGGCACTGGCGAGTAAACAGTTGGATGGGGGCGTTGAAATTTTGAAGGAGGCATTGGAGCAATTACAGTAAAATGTGACGTTGGTGTTGGTAGAAAGGCCAGAAAAATGGGGCGATTTAATTAAGTGTCCCCCGGTCACTGCAACTAGACGTACGTGTCACGTCTGGATCCAGAACTCTCTTCGTAAGGGACAATTCTTCCTCTTTGTTTACTTCCTGTTTTCTCGCTGCCACGTTAAACTTTCTGCCCCTTTTTAACTCCATTACTTTTATTTCTCATTTCTTCTCCCCTTCTCACTTTCTCTTTTGGGTTGCCTTAAGCTCTGCTCTTAGGAGTTTATCCTCTCTTTATTAATTAATCCCAAACTCTCGGCATCGCGAAAGCTACAAGACTTATTCTTTTCGGCGGG
Organism: Sepioteuthis lessoniana; assembly: GCA_963585895.1. NCBI lineage: Eukaryota > Metazoa > Mollusca > Cephalopoda > Myopsida > Loliginidae > Sepioteuthis > Sepioteuthis lessoniana. The sequence goes on along the minus strand of CAUZXS010002937.1, from coordinate 22,304 downwards.
AATTTCAACCATTCTGCCAGACATTTTTCTTCCCGACAGCATGCATTCTTTCCTTCTCGCTTCAGTCACCCCTTCAATATGACTCTGGTATATTTCATTTGCCTTATCTCACTATGTTTACGTCCTACTTGTTGCCTTCAATTTAAATATTATCAGAATATTGTTCCTATTTGTCATGCTACTTGTCTTGCTTTTACTCAGTTGTAAACTAAAATTCTACTTGTTACAGTCACCTTACTTTCTCTCCTTTCCTCTCTTTCTTCTTTGCTTTTCTCTTTCTCCCCAGAAATTTCTACTTATTTCTTCCTCTTTGTCGCAGTGAAAACTTCTTTGTTTTTATTTTTCTTTCAGAAATTTACCTGTCTCATGTTGGAATAAATTTCTCTTTCATAATTTTGGAATTAGTTAGTGTTCCTTAAAGTGTGAGTCCGAGTTTATTCTGGATGTCTAAGCAAGATGTTTATTAACATTTGGCGCGGGCAGATTACATACATGGCAACCCCAAGAGCATCGAAAAAGAAGTATTGGCAATATTCTGTGGAGTACTTGAAGTATGGATATATACAATTACCGACCAATCCACAACAACCCATGTGCTTGGTTTGTGAGAAAAACTTTGCTAATGAAGCAATGAAGCCGTCTAGGCTCCTCAAACATTTACAGAAGATTCATCCAGATAAATCTGGTAAAACACTGGCGTTCTTTCATTCTCTTCGAGATGAATTTTTAAAGCGAAAAACAATGAATATGTTTACTTACTCATAGAAAAATTCAGATGACGGTCTGAAGGCTTCTTTGCTGATAGTGAAAGCTGGCAAGCCCCACACTTTTGGAGAAGAACTGATTCTGCCTGCTGTTAAAGAGGTTATTAAAACAGTCTTGCACAAATCTCCTGGACAAGTCATAAAATCGATTCCTCTCAGTGACAACTCAGTTCAATGAAGAGTAGACAAAATGGCTGAAAACATCGAAGAGACCCTCAGTAAGATGTTGATGACAACTGGGTTCAGTTTGCAATTGGACGAATCCACTCTTCAGGGAAACGAATTGCTACTTCTCACATATGTACGCTTCATCAAGGGTTGGTCACTGTGTCAAGAATTATTGTTTGCACATCTCCTGGAAACAGATACCAAAGGGGAATCAGTGTATCAAGCTGTGGAGGACTATTTCCAGAAAAAAAAAGCATTCCACTTACAAACATCATCTCATGTGCTACAGATGGCGCCCTGTCCATGGTTGGTCGCCACCGTGGATTTCTAAGTTATTTGAAAAAAGATGTTCCGAAAGTCCTCACAGTTCACTGTGTGATCCATTGACAACACTTAGAGGCAAAGAATTTGAGTGAGAAGCTACATGAATCCTTATTGATTGTGATTACTGAAGTCAACAAAATCAAAGCGAATGCTCTCAATTCTCGACTGTTCCATCAGCTGTGTATTGAAAATGATGAAGATTTTCAATGCCGGCTTCTCCATACAGAAGTTAGGTGGTTGTTGAAAGGTAACTGTTTAAAAAGGTTTTACACACTGTTTAACAGTGTTCTGGATTTTTTCAAGAATCCAACCCTGAGCTTTACGACAAACTGAAATCGAGTAAGACAGATATTGCTTACCTCACTGAAATGTTTTCTAAATTCAATGCTGTGAATTTGCAGCTGCAAGGTGATGAGACTTCATTAATCAAAGCCAAGTCCGCCCTCTCGGCATTCCTCTCAAAATTACAGCTCTACAGCAGGAACCTTGGATGCTGCGAATTCTGTCAGTTTCCTTGTTTGTCTGACTTGGAGAAGAAAACAGGAGTGAAGGATGATGACATTGCCGTGTACTGCGTTTATCTAGCGGAACTCCACTGGGATATGTCAGTCAGATTCAACAATCTATTTTCCCTTGTAATCCCAGGTTGGGTGATCAATCTGTTTATTGAACCCAGCACAGAGGTGCCAACCCATCTAGAAGAGGAACTTGTAAGTTTGCAAAATGACGAGGATCTGAAACTAAAGTTCAAGACCTCTTACCAAGCCTTTTGGATGCAAACAGCAATCCCAAAATACTACCTAAACCTGTGGAAAGACATCAAGTTGTTTTTCATTGCTTTTCTGACTTCCAACCTGGTTGAGAGGGGATTCAGCGCTGTGTCCAGGCTCCTCACCAAACAAAGAAACAAACTCAACATAACAGAGTGTGGTGATCTAAGACTGCTCCTGACAAACCTTCATCCTGATGTTAACAGTTTGATTGCAATGCACCAAGACCACCCATCTCATTAAGCAGGGTAGTTGTTAATGATTACTGGTTCAGTTTTACAATTTATTTCATGTTCAGTTCAAGGTGTTTGTGATTGAAAAATAAATGTTAACCATTTTTGTTGGTTAAAATTATTTTTTATACTCTTCAAACTGTTTGTGATTGAAGAATCAACCAATTCTTATAATGTTTAACATTACTGTCGTTCTGGCATTCGTTGGAAGAGGGGGGCACTGGCATTTTGGTCTGGCGGTGAAGTGGGTGGTGGCAAAAAAAGTTTGAAAACCACTGCACTACATGGATGCTAACAAAACGCATAAAGAAAAAACTAGATTTGAACTACACAAGAATGCTATGTGCTGTTTTGAACTAATCTTGGAAACAACATGCTACAAAACAGCAGCTGTACAGTCACTTACCTCCCATCTCAAAAACTATCTAAGTAAAATGAACAAGATACATGGTACATAGCTGGTGAAGCAGGGATGAGCTACTTTTATGGACTCCTATGCATGGACATGCCAGTGTTTTCTGACCAGCAAGAATTTACTTACACCATCTCTGTGTAGATCCTGGATGTAGTTTGGAGGACCTACTAGAAGGATGAATGGAGAGAGTCAGGAATATCTGTGCTGTCAGCATAACTTGATAATGATTCATTTTAAGGTTTTATAATTTTTTTTTTTACATATCAGTTCAAAATGATTGAAGGAATACTCATTGTGAATATATGAATATAACAGCTTAGATATACTCAGATAGAAAGGCAATATTTCTGTTGGCTAATTTTGAAAATATCTACTTTTAGCATTCATCGATGTATTCAGATCAATATAATTTCTTTTTTTATTTATATATTGATATAATAGAATGCATTATCTGAGATCTCTCTCCATATATATATATATATATATATATATATATATATATAGGATTTCTTCTGATGTCTAATCCTTATATGCTGGAGATTACAAATCAATTTAGATTTTTCAAAGAAAAAATTCACCCACATTATACATAGTCATCAGTTATTTTTGTAATTTTTACTTATTGGGACTTGTTATCTAAGATAAAACTAAAACTGAAAGATTAAACCAAATAATAATTATAAGTCTTGGGCATAGCCTAGTTTTATTCTTTTTGGAGCAGAAATTGAACACTGCAAAGGTTGAAATAGTCATATTAGTAGTAAGTATTTCAAAGTAATAAATCCCATCCTAAAACTTCCAAAGAATGACCAGTAGTAATAACAGTATCAAATGAATTGTCTGGACAGATTCCAGGTTAATATTAGTTTGATCACTGAAGACTTCATTGCATGCGTACTAAACATAGCCAGGACAACTTTGAGGTATACTTTTTTTTTTTTTTTGTTAAGGAGCTCTAAGAAGATGAATTCTGGAAATGTAACTTTGCACAAACCTTTAGGAGTTAATGGAATGCTTTCAATGAAGAAAGTTGCTGATAACTTGACATAGTCTAGTTCTTTAATTGTGTTGCAACAACATTGGCCTCTGGGATTTGCTAAAGTATTTTGGCAATGGCATGAAATGAACAACTTACTTATAATTTTACCTAAAACTTTTGATTTGTTCTGACATTTTATAGGAAAGATTTAAAGTGTTATTGATAATGTGAAATGATATAGGGAAAGGAGTAGCACCCTTCTGTACACCTCAGTGTTGTAGCTAATGAAAAAGGAGTCTTTGTGTCACTCTCGACTATGTTTACCAACTTTACTAACTTACAGTTAAATGAAAATTTTAGAGGTCGGCTTATTATTATTTTTTTTTTGCTTTCTATGCAAAGGGGGACATTGTGCATTAGCTAATTTTTCTTAGTTAACTAATCCTTTTGAAATCACTTCTGCTCATTCCATTCAATCAGAGTATACAGATTTTATTGCCTGATCTCGGGATTGAACTTAGTGCTCTCAGTTAAACTGCACACTCAGATTCAACACATATCCAAGAGGCCATTGTCTTGTAGACTGTAGAAGTGTTAGTTAAGTTTATGCAATTTACCTGGTGGTTCAAGCAGTAAAATCCATATACTTTGGTTAAATGGAATAAACAGAAGCAATCTTAAAAATGATGAATTAACTATAAGAGTTGAATAATACATTATATGAGAAACTGCTTATTGTGTCTTTTGTGAAAGCATGTATTTGTAATGTAAAGAGAGTGCATAGACAGATTTGAGCCCTTATGTTAATATTGCATATGAATATCCATGAGTCATCATGTATATTAGGACTCATCAAAAAATACAGCCATTGAGTTCACTGAAAAATTTTGGGATTGCTGCAGTTGCTTTATTCATCTCTTTCCTATTTTTGTATTACCAATAATATTGGCACATCAAACTTGTATATAGAGTTGAGTTACTTTCTCTCATCTGGGTAATTTAGCTTTTGTCTTGGATAAATCAGTTCATTAACTGAAATTCACCTAAAAAACAAGATCCAACTAACAACTACAGTCTACCCTAAGGATTGAATAAAAGGTGTTTTTTGAAATTTCAAGAACATTATTGAATACAATAGGCACCTGAAGAAAGCTGCAGAGTACAATGACCAAAACTTTATGACAATAACAACCAAAATAAAGAATGCAGTTCAAATAAATCAATGTATAATAATATCAATTCTTCATATCAGATATTCAGACTGAAAATTGTAAATCCCTTTTGTTAAATATGACTCATTCAGAAAAAATTATGATAGAATTCATGGAACCCTGTGATTAGAAAATGACAAGAGTATTTGGCAGGTATTAACATACATAAAAGAAAAAAGTATACATTTGAAATAAAAGCAATATTACTATTACACTGGCAAAATATTGTTAAAGATTAGTAAAAATTGATTGAATAGACATTTACCATTATTGTCATTTCTGATATTTTTTCTTTTTAAAAGAAACATGATGATAATTAACCAAAAATATATATTGGTGTTCAACAAGAAAATTTACTGCTTTTATTAATGAAATTCAAGAAACTAGGACATTATCTATTATAGACCTCCTAAATTAGAGGGTTATTTTGTGATAAAAAAAGAAAAGCATAGGCTATGACCTTTATATAAACCTCTAGGAAAGAGAAGGATACTGAAGCCCCCCCCCACCTCTTTTGTTTCTTTTTTTTTAATAATGGAGTTAGATCAAAAATTCAGTGTTTATAATCTGATGGGAAATGTTATCACAATTATTAATGTAACTTCTTGTAGAATGATGAGGCTATAAATTTTAACTATGAACACTTTGTATCTTGTTTGATATAATTATTTACTAAGTATAGTTTGATTTTGTCATAAGACCATTACTATGGAGCAACTTCTGAGAATTGAACTCTATTCAGTAATGATTTGTAAGACTAGTTTGCTAACAGTTACATCATGATGAGGCACCCTATCAAGTTTTGTGTATGTGTGTGCACATGCATGCATGCACTGTATCAAATGATAATCAAAAAGAAAATTGCAATGTTACTGACATTCTCAAGAACTTAAAAAAATTATTTTGATTTATTTAAATAAGAAAATAACATTAAAATTTAAATTAGATAATATCTAAATTGAAGTGAGTTTACTATCAGTGAATTTGCTTTCGTTTTTATTTTCATGGTTGGACAAACAAATAAAAGGCCTTTTGGGCAATTAAATCTCTGTTTAGGAATACCTACCTAAAATCTTCCAAGGGACTTGTTGAGGCTACTGATACTTCATAATAGCTTTACAGGTTTGGAGTCCAACACACAGACACAATGACTGCACATGTGATATTCTCATGTTTTCTAATCAATTTTCTTTCCTTGAGTGTAATTGTAACATTTTTCTCTGACTCCTTTCCTCATTTTTCTTTTCTTTTCTCTTATATTTTTCCTTCCCTGAGGGAAGCAGGCAAAACATTTCTAGGTCTTCTCTGTAGGTATACAAGAAGTGATAAAAGGTCTGTCTTGTTGGCCAATATCAAAAAGTATGATCATTGCCATTACATGACACATAGAAATAAGCATAGTTAAAATATCTTTCATATTCTGGTGATTTCAATATATTTTTCTGGTTTCGTTATCTTTGTTTCATAGATATTAAAATGAAATTTTTTCCTTTTTTTTTTAAACATTGTTATTCCATTGTTTGAGCAACAGGCTGTAATATAGATATTTTTAAAGTAGAGAAGAGGATGTGTACAGATTATAGGCAAATATTATGCCATTTTTATAAGAAACTTGAAGATCTGGATTTTAGTGTCGCCAAAGGTCCTATAATAAATTTCTGAGGATACTGGGGAGTTTCTGTACACTTCATTCATTTACAGTTTTGAGTAATACTGTATTTTCCTTTAAAAATATCAACCAATTCTGCACAATAAAACTCTTGAAAGGTTTAAAATTTAGTTTTAGATTAACGAGACTCATAATCAAAATCGAGATGGAAAATATTTTAAAGATGAGTAACAATAGTTCATTCTTATAGTTGCAAAATATACAATACCCACAAATTAATGAACATAACTAATTCAACTCTCAATCTGATTTAGGCTTTTGTCTGTTATTTGTATAGATAACACTGAGACATTTTTATTCTCTTTGATAGCATACAATCTTTTTTTTTCTGATTTGATAAAGAATAAAGTTTGGTTATTGATAGAACAAGAATTCTGTTATTTACCATTTTGGGTGAAGGTTGATCTCATCAAATACAAGAAATGCTAATTTTCTTCATTAGTTTTCAATAGAACCAGTATGAAATTAAGGTTTTTGATGTAATCAGCAATGATACTTTTAAAAAAGTAATATGATTTTATATGCATTATAAAGATTTATCACATTTTCTTATAAAAGTAGATATTTAGGACATTGCTTCAAAGCATGTTTATCTACTTCTGTATAGGTTAGATCAGCTTCTGTTCTGTTTGAGATGATATTTTTATTGACTCAGACACATTGATCCCATGTTTATTTAAACTGATTTCTGAACTATACATATTATTTATTTATAATTGTTCTGGATTTGATGGTTGGTTGGGTTTTATGGCATATCAACCTTCGTAGGTTATTTTACGCCAAATCCATTTTTATGTAAATAATCAGTTCTATTTTTTAAAAAATTCAGTTTAGCATAAGTACACAGTTTGTCAAAAACATTTCTATTTCAAACTATTCAGTTTATTCAAGCAGTTTTCTATAACAATTCAGTTTAGTGTAAGTACAGTTTCAATGTCAAAAACAGTTCAATTTCAAATAATTGAGTTTAGTTTGGTTTGTTGGGTTTTATGGCATATCAACCTTTGTCAGTTATTTAACGCCAAATCCATTTTTATGTAAATAATCTGTTCTATTTAAAACAATTAAGTTTTAGCATAAGTACAGTTTAATTGTCAAAAACATTTCCATTTCAAACTATTCAAGCAGTTATATGTAACAATTCAGTTAACTGTAAATACAGTTTTAATGTTGAAAAACAGTTCTATTTCAAATAATTCAGTTAAGCATAAGCACGCAGTTTAAATGTAAGTACGGTTTAATTGTCAAAACCATTTCTATTTCAAGCTATTCAGTTTACTCAATTCAGTTTAGCATAAGTATGCTGTTAGTTCTATTTAACCCATAGATAGGACCCTTATCAGGTGCTACCACTCTGGGCCAGAGTGGACATGAGAGTGATGGCAATGAAGGGGTACTCTGCATTTCCCAAAGCTCCAGCACTGTTGGAACCTCACCATCAGATTGTTTAGTGTCATATCCAGGACACTCGTTAGGTCTGGATTTGAATAGGAAGCTAGTGTGATTGAAGTGACAAAAATGTCATCCTTATATAGGATGAACTAGTTTAGGTTACATAAACTACAAATGATCTTTTTATTGGTGTTTTATTGTATTCATATATATTTACTAAACTTGACCTGGTTTATCTCAAGGCCATTAGAATAAGTCACCTAGCAAATGGTTTAGTAAGATTTTCTAACTGCAGCTCTTCACTATGCTCCCTCATAATTTACTAAGTTTAGTCTGGCATAATGATTGAGCACCCTGTGAGGATTTAACTTACAACATAGTATGGGCTTGTTGGACTATCTCAAAAACTATTGCTCCACAGCTAGTTAACCTGCTGTTTCATAATTTTATTAAATCTACACATTTACTGATGTATATACATTGAAAAATTTAAGTCATGAAATAATTCTAGCCAAATGTAATTTGTAAAAGTTAGGGGAATGATCCAGTCTTCAATTTTTTGTTGAAGTAAGGTGGACAATCCAACAGGCAAAACCTTTGCAGCCACATGGACGTGAACTTTCAATTGCTAGCATATTAGGCTTCTAGCTTGAGCCAACTGCTTAGGACCCTGGGTGTCTGCCTTATATTGACACTTTGGAGATGGCTGATTGCTGCAAGAGACACTCATGCATACGATAGCAAGTCTCATTTACATATCTCATTTATATCATTAGCCATGGTAACAACAAAGGCAGGCGATTCGCAACTGTTTGCCAGCTTTTCCTTGTTTGCCTTTCCCGTGATATCCACACTCCTCCCTGATCTTGGAATCCCATAGATGGCAATGCGGAGCTGGTTGCTTTCATCTACTACTTCTCCTCAGAGGTGTGGGCTCAACCACCTCCTTAGTTGTCTCATCAATTGCTTTGTTGATTTCCTCCCAACCAGAGTGGTCAGGTGTTCTTTGGTCAGATGTTGACAAGTCTCTACTCTCTACCAAGGATGAACAGCCTTAATGTGGCATGATATCTCATCAATAAGGACTGAATGCAAGCTATAGATCCCCATCACTACTCTTTTTCGAATCATGTTGTGCATTCAGCACTTTTACAGATGCTATGCACACTGGTTTCATGGATTCTGTTTACTTCTGGATAGCATCCAGCCATCACTGAGGCACTCTGGTGACTAGGTCAGCTTGGTTTGTGTGAGATTTGATGATTACCACATTGATCATCAGTCCATATTTTGCAGCCAATTCTTAGAGGGTGCTAATCTGAGGCCTTATTAACATCTTTGATGCTGCCTTGGTGTACACTCTTGTCTTCCTGGACAACATGTCAGAAACAAGTGATGTATGCATGCTGGGTTGTCTGCAAGTGGACCATCGTTGTCTTTCACTGCAGTGCCAGGTTGATGCCTTTCAGTATCGCATCTAGTGCTGCCAAATTGATATGTTTACTTTCACAAGCTAGATGCAGCCAGCTTGCATCTTCAACCTAAGTTCCATTGCTTTCTACAACAACACCAGTTACCAGTGAGCTTGCATCAACCCACACGGTAACATTGTGCCCACTCATGCACCAGTCGCCATGTGCCAGATTGATCTGCACCACTCTGGTGATGATGTCCTTCAGCATTTGTTTAAGGAGATGGTCATGCTCTTCATCATCCCAATCGGCTGTCACTGCATTTGCTCATTACTTTATGAATGTGGTTACGATGCAGAGCCAGCCTCACACTAGAAGATGCCCTGTTAATTTCCCTTGCACAGAAAAGATGGTCCAGCAAGTAAGTACAGCAGACACTAAAGAGAGTTTGCCTTCAAAGTTTACCTCCCAGATATGCAAGCCCAGCACATATAGTTGTTCTGGATCCTTACTGGTCAGTCTTTATGTGGGATGCAGGGCACACACTTTCATTAATATATTGTTAATGTATAAAGATGTAGCTTTGTTGATGGTTTTGTCTTGTGCAACTACAGTGTTGATAATGGACCGCATGATTGATGGTGCCATATTAAGTCCAAACCCTGAACAGGTAAGGCAGTACCTCAGTCCTTTAATTACCTCTGTTTAGAAGGGCCACAAGGATTTGTCGATTTGGACTTGCAGATAAGCCCAGCACAGTTCTAGCAGGGCAACATTTGATCCTTCCTGTTGTCACTCTATCAGCATCTACATGCAAACATTCACATTAGCCGTTTATGCATCTACATGCTCATTGAGCTCCTAGTAATCCATGACTGGGTGTACCTTTGATTTGTTTTGCTGCATGACAGCTATCAATGCTAGAAGCTCCTTCAGGGATCCAAATTTTGTCATAGGGAATAAGCCAGCTTTTCTCAACCCATTGCTGTGGCTCTTTTTCATAAGACCTCCTGATCTGAATTGACATTTGTATTCCGTGCTGTGGTTTTGAAGTTTGCTTGGTGCATTTGCCTTCTGTCCATTTACATTCAATCAACTCTTTCTGTCAATGGATGAATTTGGCATGAAAATCCACTTCTTCATTGGAGAGTGTACTGCTGCTGTGTATGTGGGAACTTACTTGCAGAGGAAGTGCATCTCTCCTGATTTTTTAATAGAAATGAAACCCTGGGCCTTGATTACACCCAAACCTATCAGTACGTTGAATCCAAGAGGGTTCTTTGTTGTGTGACTCTTGCTGCTACACCTGTAGTTGATTACCTTGGAGCTGAGGCCATTCCTAGTGAAAAATTTGACACTGCTTTGGGGTAGGTGCACAGCTGCAACCACATCTTGGCTTTAGTCCCTGTTTATTGTCAGCACTCTTCTTCTCTCTATCAGGTCCCCCATTGTCAGGGTTTTTATATTTGGCTCCTGTAGGAGTTCAATAAAGATGGCATTGAGGAACCCTATGACAAAGGTCAGCTTAGTTAGTCTTTCCAGCTGAACTTCTTCAAACCCAGCCATTCCAGTCAGCTGCCTGATCCTGTTTGCATAGATGTCTACCCTCTTGCTAGCCCATCTAATCATGGTCAGCTTCCTATAATTAGTAAATACACCATCGCTGAATGCCTCTATTAAGTGGGTCTTTATCAGGTTGACATCCTTCTAGTCATCTTTGTCCATATCTATGTAGAGAGCCAGTGCATCTCCTTCCAGATATGATGACAGCTGGCTCACCGCATCATGCACCAGCTGAAGTCTTGCTACCAGCTTCACTTTTTCAGCCATGCTACAATGTATCCCTTGCCAGTAAATGACTTAATCATGTTACTGCTTATCCACACCTTTGCTATATTACTAGTTGCTGAAATAGCTTGTAATTGCCAAATGCAATTTGTATGAGTGAGGTGAATGAGCCAGTCTTTAATTTCTTGTTGAAGTAAGGCAGACAATCCAACAGACAAAACCTTCATAACTACATGGATGGGAACTTTCAATAGCTAGTGAATGGGGTTACTAGCTCAAGCCAACTGCCTGGAACTTTGGGTGTCTGCTTTATATTGACACTTTTGGGACAGCTGATTGGTGCAAGAGATGCTCATTTGCATGGGAAGTGCAAGCCAGTGAGTCTCATTAGCATATCCCAACATGTTAGCCATGGCAACAACCAAAGCAGGCAGTTCATGGCTGTTTGCCAGCTTTTCCTTATTTGCCTCCCTTGAGATACCCTTAGTTTAATCAAAAACTTAAAAAACTATTCTTAACACAACCTTATTTTAGATATTCATTCATTTAATTATAGGATGAAAATTGAGTGATGATAATTTGACCTACAATTGTTTTTTTTATTATTTTCTAGTGATTATCTGATTCTTTTTTTTCCATATGTCAAAAATTAATTTTTCAAGAAAAATAATTTTTATTTTATACAATCCGGAAAATAATGGATAAAAGATTGCATTAAAAAATGTGTTGTCTCAGTTTTATTAATTGCTGAATAAACTTTTTGTGAATTGGTACATTTCAAAATTCACCACTAAAATAAAATTTATGACTACAAGAATTTATAATGACTAATCAATTTGATCCACACAATCCAAAAAACATTCATATAATTTTGCTTGACTAAACTGATTAGTTACCAGAAAGTTTTGAGTTATAGATATCCATTTTTTTTTTGAAAGAAAGAATAAAATTTGTTTTTATATTAATTGATATATATTAACAGGCAAGAAGACCTAAAACTAGTTTAGTCCTCTTGTGTTTGGATTTTAAATCATTTGAATAATAGATGAATCATTGTGTGTTTGATAGACTAATTGATTTATATAAATTATGTACATTTTGAAAACAATTATTTACTCTGATTGTTGCATCATTGTATATCTAAATTTGAATTATAAGTTCTTAATTTCAATAAATATGCATTTATGTAACCTACTTTAATGTCAGCTCACTAATGCACCCCTGCACCTGGTATATAACAATAGAACTGTCAGCTTTACCTACATCAGGCTGGAGCACTACATAAAGGCAAACTGGGTATATAAAAAGCAATATTTTGGTAGAGTGAATCTTAACTGAGGAAAGTAGTATATCTTGCAGAAAATGAAAGCTCTGCTTTTAAACTTTTTAATCTTAAAATATAAAAAAAGTTATTTGATATTAAAATCTTGCTGTAAAAGATGTGTCTATATGTGTTTCTGTATATTTTGATAAATGATTAAGATAAAATCAGTTTTTCTAATAATTAAAAAAATATTGTTTAAAAAGATTTTCTTGAAGCCATGTGGTTAAACTTTTATGCAAATATAATTAGCCTGTCTCTAAATATAAATAAATAAGATCGATTAAGAAAGTAGAAAAATGCTTGATTAAACTTAAATTTGTCATTTGCATTCATAGAACAGGAATTAAAATCCAAAAGTGACAAGTGTGAAAAATGTTTTAAGATTGGTAACATTAAGAAATTAGAAAAAGTTGCAGCACATATAATGATGTAAGATTAAATCCCATAAAATTTGCTTAAAATAAGGGTTCAATTTGAACTATACAAAATTAAAACTTAGAAATTTTAAATGTGTAAGTGTATATATATATATATAGGAAATGACTAAATTGAAGTTTGCCCAGTTGACTGGAGTTGTAGAATATACCAACTGTACATCTGCAGAGGGGTAAGACCTCCCCCAACAAGTGTCCTGGATATGACACTAAACAATCTGATGGTGAAGTTCCAATAATGCTGGAGCTTTGGGGAATGCAGAGGATCCTTTTATTGCCTTCGCTTCTTGGTTCACTCTGGCCCGGAGTGATAGCACCTGACAGGGCCCTATCTATGGGTTAAATAGAACTAAACTGCATACTTATGCTTAACTGAATTGTTTGAATTAGAACTGTTTGACTAAACTGAATAGCTTGAAATAGAAATGTTTTTGACAAGTAAACTGTGTACTTACATTTAAACTGTGTATTAAAACTTAGAAATTTGATAGATTAATTGATTTATATAAATTATGTACATTTAAATTATGCTAAACTGGATTATTTAATATAGAATTGTTTTGACATTTAACTGTGTAAACAAAATTTATACCTATACTAAATTGAATGGGTTTAACTGGAACTATTTGAATAAAAGGAATAGCTTGAAATGGAAATGTTTTTGACAGTTAAACTGTGTGCTCATGCTAAACTGAATTGTTTGAAATAGAACTGATTATTTGTATAAAAATGGATTTGGCATTAATTAACCTTCAAAGGTTGATATGCCATAAAACCCAAACCACCAAACAACCAACTAAATTGAAGGTTGATTGGTAAATTAAAGAATAAAATCAGTCCAGAAAGCTAATATAAAATGAAAAGGGATGGTTGGACTTATACTCACTCTTAAACTTGTAAATTCTATTTTGCATTATAATATTTGCATAAGAGCATGAATAATAAAATCTGGAATATGATCCTGCAAAGTTGGGAGAGAGGAGTATACAACTGTATATCATTAGAATCTATAGGAAGCAGCATGGTGGTTGTGAAATAAGGTGGATGAATCCAAAGTTGGGTTAACAGCAAGCTTCACCAAATGTTGGATGGAAGAACCTCTTTAGTTGATAACCAAGACTAAATAGTTCACTCAGGAAACTAATGCTACACATAGGATGGCATGAAAAAAATAGCCAATGAAAGATTACCATGGTTCTAATTCAAACTGTATGTCCAAACCACATCTTCTTTCGAATGGGTAAACAAGGAGTGTGTTTTGTTGAGGTTGGAGCTTTGGCCTCAGTGTTCGAAAAATCAGCTACAGAGCTCGAACCCAAACCAAAATTACTTAGATGCAAAAACATTGTTAATAGTTAAATTCAAGGACTTTAGATACAATAAACCAGTTTTCTGAGCTGACAGTGTCTTCAGCCGAGCATAACATAGACATCATATGCATAGTGAAGTAGAAATAAAATATGATGCTGATAAAGGATGGATATTTGTCTATGCATCTGCATGGAAAAACTGTCAGTGCTGTCGTAGGATGTGTATGAATGCTTCTTAGTCCTTGTACCATGATATCACTAAATAGCATAAAGAAAATCCAACTGAGAATGGTGTATGCTTTATTTAATTGCAACTCCTGCACAACAATCATCTCTTGCTACAGTCCCACTAATGCTGGTGATAAAACGGACATTATCCCCTTTTACAATGAGCTATCTTCCTTTGTCTGACATATTCCCAAACACTGGCCCTCACTTAGCAATAGATATGAGTGATGAATAAATGGTAACTGTAAGAAAAAAATTGATACTCTTCTAGAGATATCTGAAACACATGCTCTAAATGACAGGCATGAAAACATGCCCAAATGGAAGCAGCAGCAAAGTGCATACAATTAAACCAAGAGCCAAATGTACAGTGCCGTGGGAATCATTAGTAGTTAGAAAAAAATTAAGTCAAATAAAAATAGCATCCTTACTTTAACTAAACAAATGTCTATGCTCATAAACTAAAGAAAGCCCAAAGAAAACCAACACATACCAAAAAGAACAACAAGAATTCATTCAAGGTCAGATCAATAAATTAAGAAGTTAAGTTAAAGATAGACAATCATGAATAACATGGGAGACTGTGAATAAAGAGGGCAAAAGGAAGAGCATCTTAAGAGCAAAACTAAAAGCTGCTAGCCAAAAAAAAAAAAAAAAAAAAAAAAAAGAATACAGAAGTGAAAAGAACATTTCAAGAATCTACTTGGAAACTCCTCTAAAGTCACTGATAAATCTATCAAAGAAATTATTAATAGCCGACAAGACATTAAACTTTGACAGTTTACAGAAGAACTTGAGGTAGTACTGACAAAAATTAAGAGTAAAGCTGCAGGCCTTGATGAAATACCTCCAGAAGTATGGAAGACAAGGAAATTTGATGATATACTTCTTTGATTATGAAATGCTGTCTATAAATAAAATACAATAGAGATATGGATGAAAGGCTGCATCCTCCTTTTCTTCAAGAAAAGTGACCTTGGAATCACTAAGAAGAACAGAGGCATAACTTTTATTGCTATATCTGCTAAGGTTTATAATGCTCTGCTTCTCCACCATATCAAACTTGAAATTGAGAAAATTCTTAGGAAAAATCAAAACAATTTTCAGAAAAATCAATCAACAACCTCACAGATTCTGATTATCTATGAAATCATTGAAGGAGTATGTACAAAAAAAACTCAAGGCAGCACTATTGTTCATAGATTTCTCCTAGGCATTTGATTTCATACACAGAAGGAAGATGGAGCAAATACTACTAGCATATGGTCTCTCCAAAGAAATTTACATTTATGATTTTGCTTTATATGTATTTACCAACCCCTCCACATAGGCAGGATATGATACAAGGTCATTTTTTAAATGGAGTTTAACAGGTTTGAATTCAGAGTTCTTCTCATAGACTGGTTGCCTAACCAAGTCTAAAGACCCCAGTTTGCCATAGCTGGAGAGACATAATTGGATTCATACCTTTCCCAAGTGTGTTAGTGTATGTGAAATGCAGTCAGTCTCATTCAGGGTTTGAACTCATGTCACTGTGTCCATTTCCAGTGACAATAACCGTTACACCTCTGGCACCTCCATAATGATGCTTTATAAAAACACAAAAGCAATGTGTCACTTTCTTGACAGAGATGCAGACTTTTTCAACATTGTTGCTGGAGTTTTTTTTAAGGAGATACATTAACACTATATTTGTTTATAATCTGCCTGTACATCGAATGTCAATAGATCTGATAAGAGAAAATAGCATAATGCTTAAAAAAGCTAGAAGTAGATGATATCCCGCAGAAACTATAATAAGTGCAGACAATGCAGACAATTTAGCGCTTTTTTCAAATTCACCTGTTTAAGCCGAAACCCTGCTGCATAGCCTAGATAGCCTGGAGCAAGCTGTATGAGGCATTGTCTGGCATGTGAATACAATTAAAACTGAAAACATTTGTTTTAAACCAGAAGAAGCCACTTCCACTCTAAGTGGCAAACCTCTAAAATTAGTAGACAAGTTCACATAGTTTTGCAGCAATATATTATCTACTGAAAATGATGTCAACATATACCTAATGAAAGCATAGATTGCTATAGATATGTTATCGATCATATGAAAGTCTGATCAATACGATGAAATAAAACAGGAATTTTTCCAGTCTGTGTCAATACTACTTTATAGATGCACCACATGGATGCTTACAAAACACATGATAAAAAACTAGATGGAAACTACACAAAAATGCTATGTGCTGTTTTGAACAAATCCTGAAAGCAAAACCCCTCAAAACAGCAGCTGTACGGCCACTTACCTCTCTTCTTAAAAACTAAGTAAAATGAACTAGATATGTGGGACACTACTAAAGAAGCAAGGACAAACTTAGAAGTGACAATATTTTACATCTAAATGTACTAGGAATTAACTAAAGTACCACATATTTCTACTTGCTATCTCTAATTTGAATATAAGATGCTTGGTTTGAAATTCTAAACTTTGACTCAAATTCTGACAAATGGATCTAGAATCCAAATCTTTATCCCATTATTATATTGAGCCTTCACACTTTGCATAAGTGTTCAGATAGTTTACTTTGAAATATATATGAATATGAATATGAATGATTGTATCAGGTTTTTACAGAAGTAAAATGACTTGAAACTTTTGATGTCTTCAAAATATAGGCAAATTACAGAAAAATTGAAATTAATTGAGTACTATAAATATCATTCTTAAGTGTTAGTCAGTTATTGCTATTTTTTTTTTACCTTTTCTTTTGGGGTTTACAAAACCGTATACAATGTAATTAGTGGTTATCTGCACATCAGTAGTTGCTCTAGATTTGTGGTCTTGTACTGTACTAAATTTAGTTTATTAAATATCAAAACTTACTGCTTTTAGAATGTTATACATATGTTAAAAATATTCTGAAATTACTTAATACAGAAAAAATTAATATTTTCTTGGAAAAATAGAAATATATATAAGTAGGAGTAATCATAAGGTGCCAAATATGGTTAATGTATTTATTTTTAAGTTACAAATAAAACTATGGTATATTGTTAAAAGATATAAAAAAAAGTATTTTTCACATTCTGACAGAAAATAGAAGTTGACATCAAGTGTTTTATATTTCACCTGTGACAATTGTCTGACTGAATCATGTTTTGACTATCTCAGGGACAATGTTCTTTTTCTAGTGTCTTTTAATTAAATTATCATGTCTTGCTTGTCTTGAAATAAACATTGACTGCCATATATTGTTAAGCTTATGAAATTTGCTCTTTTAACTTCTCTTAAAGTCTTTATATTACAGTTAATAGATATACAGACATATATTCTCTATTTTAACATTTCTACAGTGTAACCCTCTCAATGTTTTATTAAATTATATTTATTATAGTTGAAGAAAAGACCCACATTATTTTGTTTAATGATCTTCAACTACACAACTGTTCTATCCTTTGTGCATCAACCTTGTGATTATTTACTTTGTATTTTTACATTTAGATCTGGTAAAAGTTAAATGTTTACTAATTCTTAAATGTTTTGAAAGTAAATAATGCAGTTATTGCGCTAAGAATATGCCCTAGCTAAAAGTTTATTGCTAAACTACTTTGAAATGTACTAATGTCAGATTTAATTCAAAATGTAAGTCTGTAAGCTAAATTGATTCAAGGTAGTGATTTTTGTAGTATAACAGTTTAAAAGACTTTGTATTAATAATAAGATTTCAGTATTGTCACTGATTGTGTAGCATTGGATATTCTAGTTTGTGCATCATGTATGAGTGAAAGGTGTAATATATTTGAGTTAGCTTCACTGAGTGTTTTGCTATTATTCAATCTTGACTCTTAATCGACTCTAAACCAAATAAAAACAAAAAACACAGCTGTCTGTTCTCATTTTTGTGCTTGTAAATCAACATTGCACAGACAATGGTTGTGAGTTTTCTCTCTGTCAGTTAGCTGTTCTGAAAGCAGTAAAAAAATAAATAAACTTTACACAGTATCAGTTGATTAAGATTAGGAAAGAGCACTTAAAATAACATGCTAAGAAAGAATAAAAGATGTTTGCAGGAATAGTCCACCAATAAACCAAAACAGTATATTTTGAAATTGTAATCAAACCAGTGATATTCATTATTTCAATCTTTGGATACAGAAATATTGATAGGGTCATTTGAGTTTATCAAAGCTTAATGCCATTTACTTATGTTTTTTAAATTGCTATTTTTTCTTTGAAAGAAAATAGAACTAAATTCTATATTAATACTTACTAAAAAGTAAACAACTTATTTAGTTCTGTTTCAGATTTACATATTTTATAAATCAAGAAATGTAGCCTAGGTAAAAGTAATTAACTTAGACTTTTATCATTTAAGCTTTGTTACTTCTGTGTCAATAATAGCTTTTAATTTACTGGAATGAAAAATACGATACTGTAATGAAATATACAATTCATTTGCTTCTATACACAATTTAGTGCTCAATTAGCATGGACACAAGAATAAGTGAAATGGATTCAAATTTCAGCTGAGACTTGGTTTATTTTGCACTAGATCCCCTGAGAAAGACATGAATCTATTTCTCCCTGCAATTTCTCTCATGGCCAGATTTCTTGGTAAAATATCTCATCACTAATAGGTAATGGTGATTGATAGAGGTGAGTGAGAACTTAAACAAACTCCTCTTTCATAACTTCCTTACCTACCCAGTCATAGCATCAAAAACTGTTTTCCTCTAGTGGACTTTAATATGGACTAATTAAGATTGGATGAATGACCACTTGGACGAATCACTCTCATAACTATCTTATCTGTCTAGTCTTTATCAGAAAAAACTATTACTTTGTAAACTTGACAGTACAATCATTTTCATTTTTAACCATTTCCATACAGAATTTATTTATAAATTTTGCATCTTCTAAGGTAATGAAAATATAAAATTAAAACAGATTTCAAACAAATTCAATATCAGGCCATAAACCTCCTCTACAGATACAGGCAAATGATATTAAACTTGGTTTTAAAGAAATATGTTAAGTTGACTACATCTGGCAAAGGTTAATTAATAATAAATGAGGTTTTGTAGAATCAATAAGGACATTTTAAGTAGTATGTTTAAGTAAGAGTCTAATAGCTGGTTTAGACTTCTTGAATTAATTATTGAATGAAGACCCAGTAATGTTATATGGTTGATGTGGCTTAATATTTAAAAATAAAACAATGAAAACTGTCATAAGATTTAGTTGTCTTTAAAGATATGTAAAACTGTCTGTATCTTCACAACAAATTTTCAATCATTTTATCATTTAAATATTTATGGTAATAATCATGAATATTTTTTAATAAAATGTAGGTAATACAATAATATTCATTATAAATTAGATCTGTCTAGAAGAATTGAGATTTTCAGAAATACAGCTAATAACAACTAAGCTGTATTCCATGGATATATGAGGGTTTCCAGGATGTTGATATAAATAGTGAATAAATCGAAGTAAAATTTATCAGTCAACTTAGAATGTGAAGTACTGATAATATCAATATACAATTAACAGATTTTTTTTAAAGTTGGGGTGTCTTTGTGTGTGTGTATATATATATATATATATATATATAAATTATAATGATAATAAATGAAAATATATTAGTTTTATATATATTTATTTAATAGCATGGATGTTAAACATCCATGCTATTAAATGAATATATATAAAAACTAATGTATATATTTATTGTTATTATCTTATAATAGCTCTATCACAGATATTGAGTACTCTCCAAATCATACCACATTTGGTTTGCCACAAACCCACTAAATGAGATAGTGACAACCACTCACTGTTATAATATATTCACACACACAAACTTTTATAACTTAACTATATTATAAGAAATGGAAGGCTGTTAAGAATGCAGAATTGGCCCTCAGGATGAAAGAAATAATAGGCACTGTGGCAAATGGAAAAGCAGGTCTATGCCTTCATCCACAGAGTTGGTGGTCCAAAGAATCCATGGCAAACAGAAGAAGAATGGTGTTGGAAGAAATTCATGATTTTGCTACAGCTGTAAGACAAAAGAAACAGGGCGCATGGACTAAGTGGGAGAATGCAAAAGACAGAGCTGTCACATGGAGAGACCTCAAGCACATGGAACCAAAGTGTCACGTGATATCCCACGGAGACGATAGAAATAAGATTAATACTATCTTCCCGTTGGAATGAACCGTTATGAAAGAATGTAGGTCAATCCCAAAGTAAGAAACCCAGGTTAGAATGGAAAAACAGATGTTTATACTGGGTGACCTGATGGAAAAAGAATGGGACTTGGGTGACATATAGTAGCCCAAATGGATCGCCTGGCCAGGGGGAAGGAGAAAGAAGCCAAATGATTGGCTGGGATCCCAAAACGGAAGTGGGGACTCCCTCCTGTCAGCGGAAATAGACAGTAAGAAAGTCAGTTTTTGGGCAGGGCTCGTGGCAGACAGACCCATAGCCATTACTCCGGGTGAAGAAGACAAAAACATATCTTGGACACGAGGAACCCCAGGTTGTTCAAGCCAGTGTTAAAAATAGCATAAAGTCTATTAGCCCGTGAAAGAAGAAAGATTCCCCAGTGGAACCCCGTAGAAAAATAAGATAAGTAACTTTGGGGCTATTTCTCCTTTATACCCAAATTTTATATACCACCCCCCTCTCTCTCTCTCTCAATTTGAAGAAACGAAAGAACAGAAAAGAAGACATTTATGTCCATGGACTGTTCAATTCATTATACTAATTTGACACTTTGAAAGTGTATCTCTTTGTATAGTAAAGGATTGATGTATTTTTATGTTACCACGTGGTCTAAGTTGTTCTTTGCAGTTCTGCTACGAATTTGTTGTGTCACATTTCCTTTTCAGCTTCTATTCGCCTTATTTTATCTTGCTTAGAATTGTCCTATTAATTCCTTAAAAATATCACACGGGAAACCGGAGTTGCCGACTACTACAATATAATATTATTACGACTATAACCTATAGGCCCATATCTTCTGTTGTCTAGGGGTGGAAGTTTAGTGGCCTTGGTGGGTGTGTGGATAGTGTGAAATTTGGAACCCCTTGCCAGCGGTGGTCAGTCTGGCCCTAAATTAATCCCTCATGTAATATGCCAGGTCTTATATGCCTGAGAGAAAAACTCTGAACGAGGACTTATTCTAGAGGGGATCAAGTGCCAACCTGCCCCGTCTTCACAAGTGCTAAAATAAAACCCCATTCTGGTTCTGGGATAAAAGTAAACCTTTCGCGTCACAAAAGAAATTAAGTTTCCTCATTCAAGAAGTCTACAATGTTTTACCAACACCAGTCAACCTTCATGCTTGGGGGTTAACTACATCCAACCAATGCAGAGCATGTGGGAAAACTGGATTTGAGTTACGCTCTAAGAAGCTATACTTGGAGAGATAATGAAGTCCTGGAGATTTTTTCTGAGGTTTTACAAACCTGTTTTGAGACTGCCAATAAAGCTCTAAATATTATCAACAACAGATCGATTCAGTTCGTTAAAGAAGGAAATATTTTGAAAAATGCATGTGAAAATATGCATAAACCATCATTGCTTGAGGGCTGCACGGACTGGCAGGTCACAACCAATTTAAAATATAAATTCATATTTCCAACTGAAATACCGTTAACAAAAAAGTGTCCAGATATTGTCATTTGATCTGTTAAAGCAAAAATGTTTTCGTTCTTGAGTTAACGGTCCCTTTTGACTATGCCCATCAGCGTAAGTTGGAAAAATATGAAAATCTGCAAGAACAATGTGTCAGAAATGGCTGGATAACAAATGTATTTCCTATCGAAGTCAGATGCAGAGGTTTTATTGCCAACTCAACCGCCGTTTTCTTGACTAATCTTGG